>MINK01002666.1:1889-12169 GCA_001735545.1 Phormia regina
TTTCGACTAACGAAGCCCTCAAAAGGGTAAAAATATCGAAGCCCTTCCAGGGTTAAAATCATTCCCAAACCTTTATATTTCATCCTCACTTTGAATTTAACGTGAAAGTTTTTATCTAACAAATTATTTTTTATTTCACCAAAAAAATATTGCATCTTAGCAATGTTTTCCGGAAATCTTGTTTTACAGACGGCGAAACCAAGCTGTTTACGTACGTACTTCATTAAAAACTATAGACGAAATAACCTTCAAATAAATTATGGGGTCCCTTTTTTGCCAAAACATTAACCATCCTTTCGGTTTCTGAGATTTTTTACAGCTACAGACTCCATCTAACAATATTCTGAAAGTCTAACTCCTCCTCTCTATGAGTGTTTCAAGTTTCATCTAAATCGGTTCAGTGGTTTCAAGTTCCAGACTTATTAAAATTTATTTTACATTCATCGAGTTGAAGTTGGAGGGGAGGATATTATGCGTATGTGCTGATGTTTATAACACCCAAAAATATTGGTCTAAGACCCACCTTAATTTATACCAATCGGCTTAGAATCACTTTCTGAGTCGTCCGTCTGACCTTCTGTCCGTCCATGTAAACCTTGTAATCAAACTACAGGTCACAATTTTGAACAAAAATTAATAAAAATTGGCACACTGGTTCTAATAGTTCAGGGTTATTGGTTATGATCGGTCCATTATTTAACCTAGCCCACATACAAATGTCCTCCCGAAAAAGGTTTTTACGATCATAAATACCTTAAATACAGCAATATTTTAATGAAATTTGGCACATATAAGTTTTATTTTTATTTTATCTGTGTGTCGATTTTCAGAAAGATCGGTTCATAATGGACCATATCTCCCGTATAAACCCCTCTTCGGAAAATCACTTTATCGGACATAAATCCCATTAAAATGTTAGTATCAAGTAAATATGCGACAAAAATAAGTTTTATATAAACATAAATGATACTATAAAATGATACAAAGATCGATCCGTAATTTACCATAGCTCCCATATAAGGCCATCTTTCGGGAATCACCCAAAGGGGAATAAATTCATATCATATATTCTGTATTCTTATGCGTTATTTTACACTTAATATGAATATCAGTCCAGATTTGGCTCGAATACACAATGGTGTAGGGTATCCTATAGTCGGGCTTGACCGACTATATCTTTTTCTCTCATTGTATTTTTTATTTACCATAAAAAAGTACAAACGTTTTGAAGAAGGAAAATTGTGCGACAAAAAATATTAGATTTCAATACATAAATATATCAAAAATTAAAAAAAAAAATGTGAATTGGGATCTTTGTAGTAAAAACACACTTTTTGTATTATATATTACATTTCTTTTATTCGTATTTTTTATTATTTTTATCATTTTTTTTAATTTTCCTATTTAACAAGACTTACAAATGACAGCCCTCATATAGGATTATACCTTCTATAATTATATCATGATTAGATCATCTTTACTGAAAAGATGTGAAGATAAATTACAATTATAAGAAAAAGTTTTTGCTGAATGCATTAACTAAAAAAATATATATTAGGACTTTCTTACATTTGTAAAACAAAATATTAGGTATTAATTTTGATTTATTATTTTTTTAATGAGATAATACGAATTAAACATGTTACATTTTAGTTTTTATAAAACAATAAACATGAGTATGTGCAATAATTATATTATGTATATTTAAATAAAAAATTTCCAGAGTGTAATATGAAGTTTTACGGTCCCTATCTATTATGTAGTCATACAATCCATCATCATTTTGTTATTTTCAGGATTTATTTTCTATATAAACTAATCCCATTTACGGAATTCACAGCCTTCAGGTGGTTTAACGTCTACTTTGTCTTTTGCCACTTCATTCCAATTTGTACTTAACACAGTTCCGCCTGATTCGGAAAACGATTTATTCATGGCTTTTTGTACTTCTGGTGAGGAAGAACTGTAGATTTTCTTAAATAGACGCTGTAGGGCTTCTTCACTTTGTGCTTCTTCTTCTTCAGATTTTTCCACTTCTTTGGCCAGACTGTCCCAATTCTTTTTGTGTATGGGTGGTGGTGGCGCCATTATTGGTTTGGGTTCTAATTTCTCTTCTAAAGATTCCCAACGTATGCCAACCTCCTTAGCCAATGTGATTTCTACTTTGGACGGAAAGTCTTTGTAGGAAGAACGTTCAACATTGATTGGTGCAAATAGCTTAACATCCAGTTCGTAACCATCGGCAGTCATATGGACTCGTTGCTTTTCAATGTCAACTTTATAGTTCTTTTCTTTGGCATTTTTAAGCATTACACTGATGACCACTTTTGCATCCGATTGATACCAGTCATGGCGCACAGACATTTCGATGAAATTATGTGTATGGTAACTGAGATTTCCAAAATATTAATTATATATTCTTAATGCTGGATGAGCAATCTGATTGATATCTTTAGATTAAAATTATTTATACTTTCTTTTGTATTCTATTTTTGCTTTGTTTCGTATTATTTGTTTTGATGTGCAACTTCTAGAATTTAGGAAGTGTTTGTAAAACACCACATTTACACAAAATTACAGGATGTTTCATAAAAATGTAAACATATGTCTGGCAAATATTATTTGTTATCAACTTATTGTGATTTTCGTTGAAAAAGAAATTTTATATTTTAATTTTGCATTTTTATAATTATTAATAATTTAATGCAAAAAAGTGGTAGTTTATTAAAAATGTCTTTCAAATTTATTGGTATTAAACCTTTAGCCAAATGTTTACATTTGATATAATTGAAATTTTTGGTTTTTCAGATATTGGTGCTAACTTAACGGATCCTATGTTTCGTGGCCTTTATGGTGGTTCCCAAAAACACCAAGATGATTTAGAATTGGTATTAAAGAGATCTTGGCTACAAGGACTGCAAAAAATGATAATAACTGTAGGCACGTTAAATGAAGCTGACGAAGCTTTGGAAATGTCTTCTAAAGACGGTAAGTTTGAGGTTAATGCAGAACTTTGAAGCCATTGAAACTTTTTTTAGTTGAACAAAAAAGTGAAATACAAAAAATATACAATTGTATATGTGTTGCCGATTATATTTAGGTCTTAATTAAGGACTTTCTATTCTAACGGTTTTTAGCAATGTTTTTGCAGAACGTCTCTACGTTACCATGGGTTGTCATCCTACAAGATGTGGCGAGTTTGTTACTAATCCTGAACAATATTACGAAGGATTACGTACGAAAATTTCCTCTAATCTAAATAAAGTCGTTGCCATTGGAGAATGCGGCTTAGATTATGATCGTTTACATTTCTGCGAGAAAAACATACAAAAATTGTACTTTGAAAAACAATTACATCTAGCAGAAGAATTTAAATTGCCACTATTTTTACACTGTCGTAACTCGCACGAAGACTTTATGGATATTTTAAAAAGAAATCGCTCAACATTGGATATATGTGGTGGCGGTGTAGTACATAGTTTTACTGGTACTTTAGAAGAGGCTCGAGAAGTAATTGATTTCCATCCAAACCTATATATTGGTCTTAATGGATGTTCTCTTAAAACCGATGACAATCTTAAGGTTGTGGCAAGCATACCAAATGATCGTATAATGCTAGAAACAGATTGTCCTTGGTGTGGCATAAGACCATCACATGCTGGTAATAAATTTGTACAAACTAAATTTCCTACTGTTAAGAAAAAGGAAAAATGGACGCCCGAAAATTTAATAGATGGACGCTGTGAACCTTGTCAAATAATGTAAGTACTTTTTTGGAAAAGAAATTGAGCGGGTTTATTTTAAATTATTAAAATTTCTATTTACAGTCAAGTTTTAGAAGTAATAGCTGGTGTTAAGGATCAACCAAGTGATAAATTAGCTGAAATATTCTATGATAATACAGTGAAAATATTCTTTAGTAAAAGTAATTGAAATAGGAAGAATAAAACTATAATAAGATTAATAAATAAAACATTCTTCTCAGAATGATAAAACAATTAGTTAACTACCTATAACTACATCAAAACAATAATTGATTTAATCACATGATTAATTTCTTTTATTTATTTTTTATTTTAATCTTTAATATACATTTTTTATTGAACCACTTGATCCGATTCCAAATATATTTATTTTACAACATATCAATTTATATTTTTTATTGTGCCGCATAAACATGCACCGCTTTATCCGATTCCAAAAGACTTGTTGCATTTTCACTACCCAAAATTCCATTCAATTGTAAACAATCATATTTTGTATACAAAACAGTTATACTCATTGAATCTTCCAGGCCATCTCGTGAATTTTGATTTGATGTATGCATTAAATTTATCATTTCCGAATAGAAATGTGGCCACTGTGGTGGTTGGTACATAATAATATGACGTATACCCTTAATACGGGTACGTTTAAAGAAATGTGATCTCTCCGAGTACAGCATAAAATGAGCTCCACTATGGAAGAACATATCTCGGGCACGGGCCATTTTCTCCTTTTTTGTATATTCACAAATTTGTACAAAACTGAGATTTTCAGCTTTGAAGTAGTTACGCAATTGTACATAATCGAAATAGTTGGGTACATAAATCATTGTATGAGCAAAAATTGTGCTTTTAAATTGCGGCAATATTTTGTTAACGAAATAATTGAAACGAGTCTGAAAGACTTGATCTATGTCTGAACATTCGATACGATGGAAAACTTGCGACAAAGGTACTATTACATTGCGTATATCTCCATTAATAATAGGATTTGAGACACGTACACTACCCTCATAGTTGAAACATTTATTATTGAAGACTCCACGAAATTCAGGCAATTCGTGTGAAGCGAAGAGTAAAGTTTGTCGATAAAACTTGGATAAACCATTTAAGCACCAAGAACGCACACGATTTATATTAGTTGTTCTTAAAGTTTTAGGCTGCAAATGTAAATGATCCAATACATGCAAAAGATTTTCCCAATTTTGTGCTAGAAACAATTCAGCTTGATCTATAATTAACAATTCTATTGATGAGAGAAAATCACATTCTACATCGTTATTACTGCTGCCACCCATAGTAACACGCAGCCCCAAAGGAGAAGCTATTAAAATGTCGGATGAATAAAAATCGGTATATAATTTAAGGGTCTTTTTTGTTAAAGACATGCCAATGCGAAAATTATCATCTGTATTGCCACTAAAGGTTTTTTCATAATCTTCTGGTTTGGGATTTGTCTTTGGAAAATAAATCGTATCGCCAGTAAATTCGTTTTGAAATCTTTCAAAATTCATTATTGATTTTTGGTCGTTATCTGAAAAAATAAAATGTATACTCATTATGAAACCATTGATCCAATAATTAAGTACATACTCATTCAAATTTTAAACTTACCTGCATCCTTCTTTTTAATAATATCCGCCATTATTTTAATTATCCTATAAGCAGAATCTCTAAAAGGTGTTACAATCAGTACCTTTGGTCTAGCCAAACCCTGATCTCTATACATGTCATCAATAACGATTCCACTATTTTTACTTTCTTCCTCTTCGATTTTCTTAGTATTCAACATAACACAGGCTCTTGTTTTAAAAATATAATTCAAAGCATGTATCGTATAAACCTCCCGTATTTGCTCAGCATTATCGAATGTTCTATAGGGGTAGTAAAGATCTTTGTAGGTATTAATCAGCGTTAATAGTTCACTCTGCAGTTGGCTCAAAGGTAAGTTAACACGACTGGCTAGGGACGGTTGCACACCAATAGATTCTAAATCATTTGATGATTCAAAGGCTGGTGGTGGATGTTTGTTAATAAAAGACTTATTATTATTCAATTTTATGTCGGGAATGGTAACATATAAATGTCCTACTTCTGGCCAGTCTAAAGTGCTTTTTAGTTTTTCACATGTACCATTAATAAGTTTTTCAACATCATCAGAGTCAATTTCATTTTGTAAATGATCTTTAAAGTGATTCAATTTAGGTAAAAGATAATTAACATTAATTTTCTTGACTTTAGTATCAGATTTAGCTTCTTGTTTGGATTTGGATTTAGAGCCTAGAAGTTGTAAAGGTTTCTCCTTAAAGGCAGGTTTCTTTTTAACTAAAAGTAAGATAATTATAAAAAATTCTTATGATTAAATTAAAAGATAAAACCTACCGTTGGTATGCAAATCTTCTACAAGACTTTGAAAGTGATTTACTGGTTCCTCTTCCACAATTTCATCTGCGAAATCTTGTTGTAACACAGCTTGTTTCTCTAGGCGACTCTTTTCCAAGTCAATTTGTTTTTTCAATAGTTCTACGGTGGCACTACCACGATGTTTAAATTTACTATTCAAATGTTTTTTATTTATAGCAGGTTTTTTATATTGCTTTTTGTGAGGATTAAATTTTTTATGTTTTTTTATTTGACCCATTTTAATTAATTTTTATAATAATTAAAATTTCATTGCAAATGTTTGATGAAAAAAATGTAAACAAAACAAGCACGTTTCTCATTCAAATACCTGCGCCATACTATTTTAACGGCGTCGGCGGCTTTGGAAAAAATTGTAGGCAGCGGCTCAAAATCGCCTATCTTTTTAGATTAGAACCTTTTATTTAGTACTAGTTTTTCCCAGTACACATCACTACCTCTAATTAGGCAATGGCAAATAATAAATTATATTCGCGCTATTCGAAATTTGATATCAAAATGACTGCTAAAACTTTTTAAGGCTTTCATTGTAATACTCCCTTAGATGTGAAAAAATAAAATTTTTTTTTATATAGGGTAGGTTAAACATAAGAATAGGCGATTTTATAATTATTATTATTTTTGTTCTACACAAAACTTAGTGCATATATTAATTTAAAAGATTAATATTTTAGGACCACGTAGGAGGTTATGTTAATTTTTTTGGAAAATATATTTTATGTTACGAAAATAAATGTCATTAAATGCATAAAGTTATCAAAATACCACCAGTAAAAAAATATTACTTTGATTTTATAATTATAAAATTTATAATAAATTTATTGATATTTAATTTTAATAAATTATTCCTACAATTAACGAGAGAAAAAGGTATAGTCGGTCAAGCCCGGAAGGGAGCCAGAATACAGAATATTACGTCGATACTAAGATTCACATGTATTTGGGCACTTTTTGGTGATTCCCGAAATTGGCTTATATATGGGAGCCATTATCAATTATAGAACGATCTTCATGAAATTTTTAACTGTCATTTATATTTATATAAATGTTATATGTGTCAAATATTAAATTAATATTAGTCGGGGTTCACACACAGCAATTTTTTTTGGCGTAATTTTGACTTGGTTGTGTGAACCAGGGCTTAGCATTTTATTTTTATGCAGGCAAGAATATTGAAAGCTATTACTATTTATAAGCTATTTATGTCTGTGGGAAGGCCATAGGGGGCAAATGGGGCTCGAGACTGTCGTTAAGCCAATACTATTCTACGGAGTGTCAGTATGGTGGAACTCACTTCAAATTGCTCCAAACTCGAGGGAGTCCTATGCAAAATGGGACTTCTCATTACCGGCTCAATGCGCACCACATCTTCAAAGAAACTATTTGCGATGCTGAACTAGATCCCAGTTGACCTTCTGGACGGAAAGCTCGCCATTAATACTAGGCTCAAATGCACAGGTGGCTGGCAACATAGAACGTAAAGTCATTCAAGCATACTAGAAAAAACAACTATCGTTCTCCCTGTGCTAATAGACTACTGCGCTCCCAAACCAATCCTCTCCAGATTGTATACTTTCTCCATCGCCAAGGACCCAAACAACACACCCCCAGATGGGGTCCTATGTATCTACACCGATGGTTCAAAGAACGCTCATGGTGTTGTTGGTGGCATTTACATTGCTGAATTCGGGATAAGAAGATCGTTTAGACTCCCAAATAAATGCAGCATCTAACAGGCAGAAATTATGGCCATTAAAGGAGCAGATACTATAGGATATACGGTAGGACTAACGTAATTTTTACCTACAGCCAAGCTGCAATCAGAACCCTGACAGGTGTATATACTACATCAATTACAGTCCATGAATACCTGGTTCTGTGGTTTACCCTTGAATGCCTGTAAGATGCTTATTGAACTCGCATTGTATGACATGGCACAACACAGATGGGAAATCGAACCCACATGTCAAATTACAAGGACGATATGGCCCAAGCTCGATGCAGCTTGATCATCTTTCCTTTTGCGTCTCTCGAAATCACATCTGAGAAATGTCGTATCAGCAGTCTCAGGACATTGTAGATTTGGTATTTATACCAACAGACTGCGAATCCAATCGTACGAGTTTTGCAGGAGCTGTAACAACGAAGATGAGGTGGAATCTATTTTCCATCTCTTCTGTACATGCCCTGCCCTGGGAAACCTTCGGTCGCGTTATATGGGACAATGTTTTCTTGATAGTCTCGCCGATTTATCGATCAGCAGCATAAATGGCATAAACTCATTCGTGAGGGAATGTGGATGGTTTCAGGAAAAGAATTCCAACACATGTAATCTTTGATGTCTATACAACGACAGCCGACAGATTCTTTGATTGTATCTCTATATATACAGATTTGGTTGATTGTATCTCTATATATACAAAATTTAATTTTATCATTTTTTGTCGTTTTGAAAGTTCAATGGAGATGTAATTTCTATTCTAGGATCCAATCTTTTGCTGAGTAAAATTACATAAAAAGTTAAATAAAATTCAAATTAAAAAAAAAAAACAGTTAACCGACTTTTAACTTCCGGTTTCGGTTTTGAATTCTCAAATATAATAATATATTAAGGGTACTCATTTAAACGCTTAACTTTCACATTTGTACAATTATGCAAAATTTAAGCTACATGTTTTTGGTTGTGACCAATAATCTAAAGGTAAGAACATCTGACCATTAACTTTTATCGTATGATTTATGTATTCAGAGCTGCCATATTTTCTGCTTTGGCGTTGTCTTTTAATTAGATTAAACTTATTTATTTTAAAAATTTATTCGTTTTTTGTTTATATTTCCGTTAGTGGCAGTTACGTTCAAATAGTACATGTTGCCACTACGTTAAATTTATCTTAAAACCAAGTTGTAATAACCAAATTATATAAAGCTCACTTTATCGTTCACTTTAGTTTATTTTACCTTTAACTATCTGATACCTTATAGGTAGGTTATAATAACGGCCTTAAATCAACTAAAATTTTTTATATCGCACTAAACAAAAGGAAACAATTATTATCGTTGATATTTCGAAAATTAGAAACAAAAACATTAAAGATTTGATGTCAACAATTTTGTTTTTATTTATTTATTGAATCTTCACAAAAGTTAAGTGAACTAACAATAATTAATTAAATCTTAATATCTATTTAGTCCAACCAACGTCGGACTAAAAGCGATTTTAATGCATATGGTTTAACTTCGGCACAGTTCCGCGGTGATTCTTCTTCTCAATCGGATGTATCCANNCAACACAGATGGGAAATCGAACCCACATGTCAAATTACAAGGATGATATGGCCCAAGCTCGACGCAACTAGATCATCTTTCCTTTTGCGTCTCTCGAGATCACATTTGAAAAATGTCGTATCAGCAGTCTCAGAACATTTTAGAATCCAATCGTATGATTTTTACAGGAGCTGTAACGAGGATGAATCTATTTTCAATCTCTCCTGTATATGCCCTGGAAATATGGTTTAACTTCGGCACAGTTCCGCGGTGATTCTTCTTCTCAATCGGATGTATCCATTACTTCTTAGTATAATTCGTGCTAGTGGATTAGGGTGTATTTCCGAAATCTTCAAGTATGCTCCCGCATGTTCTTTTATTACATCTCTTACTAAAGGAACGTTTAGATCCTTATGCGTGTTAGTATTTCTTATATACCAATATTTGATGCTAAGACCGTACCCCATAACTGGATCAAATAAATCCATATTGGCTTTAAAACTGAGCTATAGAGGAGTAGTTTACAATCTAGACTGAGCATAGAATTTCTGCCAATTAGCCAATTTATTTGGAGTGCTTTCAATTTCATTTGGGTCAACTTTGCATCAATATGGAATTTCCAAGTAAGGTGTCGATCGAGATGTATTTCGAGGTATTTAACCTTCGATTGCTGGGGTATTACATGGTTATATATTAGGATAGGTGGGCATGATTCCCTACGCAAGGTAAATGTTATATGTGTATATTTTTGTTCATTTATTTTTATTTTGCATTTTTTTAGCCATCTCTCAATAGCAAATATATGGTCCTGCAAAATTCGAGATGCCTCCT
>MINK01002672.1:0-10701 GCA_001735545.1 Phormia regina
CCGAATTTTGGTACACATAGGCAATGGTGTAGAGTATCATATGGTCGGTCTTGACTGACTATACCTTCTTCTCTCGTTTTTTGTGTGTTTTTGTATGGTCGTAGGGAGTCACCAGTGCCGAACTGTTTAGTTTTCAACTGGTAGTAGACATTCTTGGCTACGAAGTCTGACCGGAGACTTAAATCTGATACCACGGGTGTCATAAGTCCCTGGAATTTCGGTTCCTGTAGTTTGAACTCTAATTGCGGGTAGAGCGGAAGTCGTTTTAGATGGCCCCCGCTCCTAACCAAGAGTAAGTCATGTTCAAATACATGACTTCAAATTGGTACTCAAAGATGACGTTTTGTCAGACTTAGGGACGTTGGTGAACGCATTGTTTTCACCCTGTGCGAAGAGCACCGTGAGGTTGAGTCAATATATACTGGCAAAGAGTAACAAGAGACGAAACTAATTGTCAAAATCCTAATTCGGTTGTCAAAAACATAACTCATGCAACAACAAATTACTTGTGACCAAATACATTTTGTTGTTGCCAAAAGAAAAAAAAAACACATTTTTGTTTAAAAGCAACAATTTTGTTTAATTGTCAATCGAGAATTTCGTCTTTACATGTTACTCTATGTATACAGGTACTCACGTTAAACATGGTCATTCTTGTGGGATTTACTCCTAAACTGATTTCCCTAGCCCATGTGAATATAAAGCCTAAAGCTGATTCCATGAGTTCACTAATCATGGAGAGAAATTTTCCTCTGATAAGCACCACAACATTGTCAGCATATCCACCAAAGTAGTTGCATATGCTGACGATGTTGTACTCCTTTCCTATTTTTTCCTTTGAAATTGTTAAAACTGCGACAATAATTCTCCCAGTTTAGTTATGACTTATTGAAAATTTTGTTACATTACTCCCTCTTTCTTGAAGGACAACAAATCAATTCAATTTCCTTATTTACAATTTATATCTTGTCTTTTGAGATAGGTATGGAAAAATATTTTTCATTTAAAAAACATTGAGAAAAAAGTAAAATAGTTAACTTCATGTTATGGCAAGATGACTACAACTCAGTTCAATACGAGCCATAGCCTAGAAGATTAATTACAAAACGAAATAAGGTGAATTTGTCACACCCTACAATACAATTTCCACCTTAACATATACTTTCATACTTTCATATTTATAAATCTACAGTTTTTTCAAGCTACGAAAATTTTAATTCGAAAAGAAGTTAACAAATAGCAAACTTTGCTTATTAAAGGAAAAAGAAACAACAATTCTATATTTATATTAGGGAAGTCAATTTCATAGTACAATTGTACCGGCTGAGTTCAAACGTATTCTTACACTCTTTCATTTTAATCGTTGCTGAAAGTGCAAGGAGTATAAAATGCACTGGAAAAAATATGGAAATTAATTGTTTAGTTAACAATTTCTTGATAAAATAGTTTTAAGACAAAGTTGTCGGAATGGTAGCTATATGTTTTACTTCAATATTAATAAATTTAATTGTAAAGAGATCAAAAGTGCATTAATAACTGGTTTTACGTTGCAATAAACCCGTCTTTTCTCACTCTTACAAACACAACTATATTTTTAGTCATTGTCATCCACAATTTATATATATATTTGTATATAAAAATGAACAACTTTGTTAATGATTATATTACTGTTGTTGCTACTTGTCTATATAAAACAAAAACAACAACAAATACGTGTGTGTATTTATATTATCAGCAGATCTCTTTTAATTTTTAGCCCTTAACTCGGTTGTTTAGAAAGAATTTGGTTCAATACAAAAATAGTAACCTGTAAAAAAATAAAAATCTGCAGCTTAAACAAAGCTAAACCAAAAGACTCCTGCCTGATATCTCAGTTATTATTGAACCGATATATTCCATTTTTCAGCACAAAAATTCAGAAAATAATGTTCGAGCTTTTTATGTAAAAACAAAGTCTCTAGTATTTAAAAAAGCTTCGGAAACTTGGAAAACCGGTTCTAAAAATCGCAATATGAAATAAATATAAAGATATTTGTCAAGAGATGAACATTAGGTTTGAATTTCATGTTATTACATTGGTTTCTACTTCTATATTGTTTAAAATGTTGTCTTAAAAAAAGACTTCTTAATCATAAAAGGAAGTTTCTTTTACACATTAAAAGAACTTCAGCTAAACATATAAATAAATAAAAAATTAAGAATGTTTTCTATTTCAACTTTAATTTCATAATGTGTCATATGTGGCAAATGTCAACTGTGGCAGTAATCACTTAACAACATCTTAACAACAGTTGGAAAACAAAAGCCATATTATTTTCTTAACAACAACAACTAAATACAACAGTAATAACAATAAACTAAGAAGATAAAAGAATATAGAAAAACAACAACAACAATAACTATAACACTTACTTGTTATGGACTCTCCATTGAAAAGCCATGAAATATCAGGTGCTGGATCACCTTTCACTAAACAGTGAACAGTGGCATCACGACCTTCTCTAGCTGACTGCACTAGTTCCGTTTTATCAAAGGATATTTTTTCTAAATGAAAAATAAAAGGAAATGAAAAAAAAAAAGAAAATTACACAATACAACAGGCCAACAGTCAAACGGACAATAGAAATAAACAAGGAAGAAGGAGAAGAAAAATAATAATAAAACATACTGTGTATAAGATAGTGCTTGGATGACAACTCTTTAACGAGAATAATGGATGAGTATTTTGAATGGACGAATGGTTGCTTGGCTGTTTGGGTTATTTGGTTCGTTGGTTGGTTGGCTGACTGGATAAATAAATAAAAGGATTTTCAGTGTGTAAGTGTGTAGTGTGTGTGTGTATGAGTACACTTCTCACTATTACACATAAAAACAACCAGTAGAGCAACAAAAAGCCAAGCGTAAATTGACAACAGGATTAGGATTTTGACCAGAAATAATAAACCAAAACAATAACAACAAACATAAAACTTTGAAACATCATACGATTTCATTGTAGTTTCCCAAAGAAAAATGAGCTCTCTGTATTTGAAAAGGATATAAAATATAAAACAAATAAAAGACAACATAAACTAAATCTGAAAACAGAATAAAAAATAAAAAAATAATAAAAATAAAACAAAAATAAAATCTACAAATTCTGTGAAAAATTGTCTATAGTAACAATTGTGTTGTGAAGACAAACAAAAAATACATACGATATACTAATAACTCAAAGGATATTTTCTCTTTTATATCCTTCGAATTAACTTCACATGTCCAATTGCCCTTGTCCTCTAGTGCAATGTGTTCAAAGAATAATGCCAACGATCCTGTGAATGAAAAATAAAAAGAAATAAAAACATTTTGAAATATTAATTTTTATTGTGACAATTTTTTTTTATTAACAAACAATGAATGAATAATACAACACAACTACTATTACATTCAGGTTTTTGTGAATTTTCAACAGAAATAAATTAAAATTTATATCGAAAGGGTGATTTATTTAGAGATATATTTTTATAGAATATATTTATTTGAAGCTATACGTTTTTTATGGCTCAAAGTAAGATTGTGAAATATTTAGAACAACCCCAAGTACACAATAATATGGTTGAGCATTATATTATAGTCACTGGAATAATGTATATAATTGCTGCAACTATATTATATTCGTTTCGGTAAGTAAATTATTTTTGTGACAAACTTTTCTTTTCATTTCATTTAATAACACTGGTTGATGGATTTTACTTAACACAAATTTGGTTTCAGCTTTTTTCCATCAGGTCTAGATTTTTTAATGGGCGTGTCTAATATTTCGCCCATAGTAAGCAAGTACTCCAAGAACGAAAATAAGTGTTACACCAAAATATGCGGACTTAATATAACTTCAAGTCACCCAAATTCCATTTTTGATATGCTCCAAAACTATTGGATTTATAAAAAAAGTGTTCATGGAAAATTGTAGTTTTTTTGTTACTAAAATTTCTTACGATAAATCAAAAAATCAAAACTGTTTATCTTCTAATTATCAAATAACTACGAAAAAATTAACTGGAAAAAATTGCATAAATTCAGCTCAAAAACAATTTAAATCACTATCTATTGGAGTTTAATTTAACTTAATTGTACAAACCGTTCCAGAGTTATACAATTGTGACTGCTTAAAGATAGAAAAAAAGTCAAAGCTGATTATTATTTAGCACGATAAATTCCATTTAACACAACTATTTTTATTTAAAAGTAAAAACATTTCTCCCACACCACTTTACTATAAGATGCATGGGTATCCTAACTTAACGGTGAATGCAATCCAGATTTGTGCATAAATTTTTATGATATGGATCATTATTTACTCACACTTTTATCTGCTTTGAGATAAAGATGATAAACTTATACATTTTTAATGTCTCCAGCTCTAAAAAGATATTTTAGTAAAAAATAATATTTTCAATTTGGCATTAAAAGAAATTTCAAAATGTCTCCTAAACCATTGATCGCATAAAAATTAGTACAAAGCCAACTCGAGTAATCGATTTATTTAGGGCATAATATTTGACACGCCCATATCAAGATTTCGACCTGATGGGAAAAAAACTGAAAGCAGATTCCAGTTTTGCACGAGGCTAGGAATTCTATCTAGTCCACATATTTTTTTGAAGGAGCACGAAAAAATCATCATTGCACAGCCTAAACGGTTGAAGCTAGAAAACTGAAGTATGTACTGTAGATTGATCTCCTACTAGGGTTGCCAGATCTAGATTCACAAAAAGCCGTACATTCGGGATAAATAAGCTGGACATTTATTAAACAAATATTTGTGCATTTTGTTAGGAAAATAAATTAATTAAAATAAAATTATGTTTTACTTATGATTTGTTTTTTGAAATATCGAAACTTAATTATATTTTTCAATGTAGAATGTAGAACTTTGTAACCGATTTAAAAGAGTAGTTTTTATTAAAAGGAATATATTATTTTCAATATATATAATATTTATAGAATATATCACTATTTGCTCTTGGTCAGCTTTTTAGGGAATTACGATATTCATCCAATATCATACGCTTGCAAAGATTTATTCAGAAATTACTTTTCTATATTTATACAGAGTTGTATTATATCCGATTTGTATAATTATAAACATTAAAATCTGAAGGTATTGCGTAATTACTTTATAGTATTAAGTACCCAAAAAAGGCACCAAATACAAGTATATTTTACATTTTTAATAAAAAAAAATAATAACAATAAACAAAAATAAACAAATTTTAGATCCTCGTTAATAATTTTAATCTTTTAGTTTGAATACAACAACCAATGTTTGCAAAAAAATCTTTTTCCTGTACATATTTTCGGTTCACTTTGACATCATGTTACTACTTAAGAACGTTCTAGAGTGGTACCAAAATATTTACATAATTTTTATACCAAGAGAGGTTAATTCTCTAAATTGTCCAGAGCTAAGACCAGTGAAAAGATATTGGACCTTTTTGAAAAAAGAATTAAAGAAGACCAAAAAGGTGTTCCAAAATATTAAAGATTTTAAAAGGAGATGGAAAGACAAATGACAAATGAAAGTGTTACCGGAAAAGTTCTAGAAGTACATATATAGTGGTTAGAAGAATAAAAATTATATTTTTTCAAGATCTGTAGTATATTATCAATTAAACAAAGAATAGATCGCACTCCTTATATGGTCATAAGATAATGAAAATCCATATGAGGGAGGTTTGTGGCACTTTTTGTTATTATAATATTACTCTTTGAATATTTGTACTAATAATTAATTTTCAAACATAATGTTAATGATATACGGTTCTCTGCTGATAATCCATAACTACTATTAGCACATTCCTCTCTACTAAATTATGTTAATAGAAATAATTTGGTAGTTCTTGAACTTTCGAAAGTTAAAGATCTAATGCCATGTACAAAATTGTCAAATATTTGACCAATATTTTAACCAGAACATAGTTTGATGTTGTTTGATCTAGCAAATTTTTTGTAAGATCAAACAAGTAGTTCAACCATGATTCGGTAATATGTCAGCTATTATTAATGATAATTAAAAAATAATTCACTTTTAAAATGAAGAATTTATAAAATGTTTTATATAGTGGTTGAGTAATTTTGGTCAAATATTTGACTAGTCTCAATATATCCTCAGAAATTGGTAATTAAAATATTTAAAAAGTTTATTATATTTTAATATTTTTCCATTTTTTTTAACAGAAAGCATAATAGTATGGGAATAATTTTTAAATAATTTGTTCAGAATTATATTAAAATTATGATTTTTTTGACACCCATTTCTAGCAAAAAAAAAAAAAAATAAACCATAAAATTATGTATGAACCCATGATTTTTAAAAATTTGTATTATTTGAAATCATAGTGTGCAGTTATTTTTCCTATTTAAATAATATCTTGATCTTTAAACAAGATCACTAATAAAATCTTAATCTCTATCAGAAATCATAATCGCTATTAAAATACTCACCTCCTCTTTTCTCTACATGAACTCGACCTTTGGTATTCTCTCTTACTACACCACTGGGATCTTTCCATTTAGTTTCAATATCTGTTTGTACTGTATTTAATAATGACTGCGATGATAATGATGATGTAGATGATGTTGCAACTGTATCTGCTGCTGCTGCTGCAGTTGTTGTAGTTGTTGCAATCGGTCTTTGTTTCGTATTGCAAAAGATTATAAAAGAAGCATTTACAAAATGTGGTATAGATGGTTGTGATGGTGTTAAATATAACAGACTGTTCTCACTATCTGAGACAATATTGTTAGAGTTACTACTTCCTGTGCTACTGCTACGTCGTTGTCGGTTATTGTTGCTGTTGTTGTTGAAAATTTGTGAATTGTTGCTGATACTGTTGCTTGTGCTGATACTGGTTGTTGCTGTTTCTGTTGTTGTATTGATAGTGCTTTTGTTTTGTGCCCATACTGCAACTGCAAAATTAAAGGAAATTGTAATGTGAAAAAGAAATGAAATTGTTGTTGAAGAAAATTTTCTTTCAATAAAAGATTAATAAAATTTAATTTCCGAATTGTCAAAAAGAATGAAGTATATAAACAGCTTAAGTCTTAAAATTTATAGGAAGAGGGTATATTATGCCTTTATGTAATATAATTTTGTATGCATGTATGTAAGTATGTATATAAAGTTGTTTTCGATGACAAAAAATGCAGGTCTTGTTGCATGAATCTATAGGTTTACATCTTTTTTTATTAATTATAAAAATGGGTTAATTAATAGTACCTTGGAATACATTACAATGTAATGCTTATTGTTAAACAGAGCGAATATTTTAATGCATTTTAAGAGAAATTAACAAAAATTTTTATGGAACATTTTCTTCAATTTTTTCATGATCAAAATTTAAAAAGAAGACAAATGTAATATATTATTTGTAATATTCAAACTAAGTCCAGAAATTCTTACGATGTATAGTAGTTCAAAAACGTCCATTTTTTAAAATGTTCTTTTGATCTGAACTGTTTTCGAGTGTATTTACATGATAATAGATTTCTAATGGGCGAAGTACACTGCTTTTAATTCCATGCAATGATGGCACAAAAATAGAAGGAGTTGTCTTAGCCAATTGAAACTTCGTACACAAGTTACTTTAAGCTTGGAATGAATAAATACGATCATTCATCAAGTTTAATAAATTTTTAGGTTTATATTAAAAAAATATGTGTAAGTTTAAGCAATATTTTTATATTTTACAAATATTCCGAAGTATGGAGGAAACATAACTTCGATTTGTAAGTACATATTTTTGAATATTTTAACATTAACAGCATTTTTTTCCATTTGGCATTATTTAATGGTTATTAATGCATATTTTTAAGGCATTTATTATTCTTTATAGGTTAGATTAGGTTGCGTGGGCAGATCTCCAAAATTGCTGAGTTCACTCCGCTGTCCACTGTGACCCATTGTATTTTCACTAGAGAGAAAGAAAACCACTGTGTCCTCTGGACAAACCTAAAAGACTGCCTAATATATATATCTCTTAGATCGTCAAGATTCTGGAAGGAAAACGTTCTATAGACACTATCTCCTTCTAATCTTATCAATGTCTACAGAGATTAGTTTGGGAAAAGCCTATGTAGGGGAAAATGGTTATGTGAACCACCTATGGGATCTTTCCTTATGCGCCCGATTTTCTATCAGATTCGACAGTGAGGGTTTCTGAAACGACTTTACTGATTCCTCTAGCAGCTACAACCTGGAATACTGTACAATCATGTGGTAATCTGAGAGATATTGAAAGTCTCAGGTCTTCAGAGAAAACTCCTGACCCAGTTCCTGTATCCGTTTTTGGCCCGTCAGTAAAGACTGAGATTTTACCCCCCCCCCCTGCTTTCCCTGTTGGGGATGCTGATCCTAAAATATTTAAACCACTTTAATATATTTCCAAAGAAATAATATTGCAAATACTATGCTTTGTCGCTGTTCACACATAAGGAACTTTTTCATTAAGCAATTCTAATTTTATGTGAGAAAGAGCGAAAGGGAATATGAACGAGTACCATGTTGCATGTACTTAAAAATTCGTTTCTTCAAATCAAAAATAATTTAAGGCTATTAAGCCAGGTATTGCTGAAGGAAAATTTTGTGCGTGAACGTAAATGCAACTTCAATAGAAAAAAATAGAACAATTTCTGAAATAAAAATTACTGTCTGTAAACTTGGACTTTTTTAGTGTTATTAAAAAACGGACGTTTAAAAAATTGAATTGTTTCCTAAAATTAACACTCTTGCAGTTTAGTATCAAATCTTTCGCAATATATTTCTTGATAAAGTATCATCAATAAATTTAAAAAAGTGAAAATTCACCATTATGGAACAATGCTGGATGGTGCATGCTTAAATCAATTCAAAATTTCTTTATTGAATATTTCTGAAGCCTTATCTTTAAAAATTTATTAAGAAAAAAATTACTTCGATAATGGATCTTTGAGAAAAAGGTGAAAGAATTGTACTATATTTTTATAAAAAAAGCAATTTTTCATATTAATTTCAGAGTATCGACTTTGACTAATTTTCACTTCTAGACGAATTGGTATAATCTCAAAATTCTTTTAGAAAACTATTTTAGAATATGTAAAAAATTCACAAAATTAAAAAAAAGAATTTACCTCATATATCTCAAGACTTTAATGTTAATAAAGTCAAGATAAAAAAAAAAAAAAAAAAAAACANNAAGATAAAAAAAAAAAAAAAAAAAACAATAATCGAGGTTGTCAATTTTGACACCCTGTAGCCTATCTTGTGCTATCACGGGGTGACTACAAGATAATTTTTCTGAAAGCTTAGATCCTTATCTACAGCTCTTCCATACAATTCAATTTGATTCGAGCAGTAGTTTAGGAGATACAAATGTATTAAAAAAAAATTGGAATTTGAATTCACTGTGCAGCAGTGGTCGGCACACATAGCCGGAGAGTATTTGATCTTTTCACGTACACAGAATGCGAAACAAACATAATTCTCAAAAAGCCTTTCAAAATATTTTTTGACCATAAAAGTTTGTTGCAAAGATTATTAACATAAATAAGAAACTGAATTAGAAAAAATACTCAAAAAAGCACACGTATTAGAATCGTTTTTTTATTTTCAACGAAATTTTTCAACACATTCTTAGACTTAGGTTTTTTGACAACCAACAATGATTTTAATACTAATTGCCATTGCTGAAGATTCAATAAATAAAGTATGAAATTTAAAAAAAAAAAATCGCAAAAACTAAACTAAAACTAACAAAGTAATCTTTAAATCTATTTTGATTCTTGAAAAAAGAACACAAAATATTTAAACTACTTCCTACTTTTCGTTCACAAGGATGCATTAATATCCATACAAACATACATATTTATTTAAGAATTGACATCAAATATTCTTTTGAAATTAATTATAAACTATTTTATAGCCCGCCAACATTTTTCTACTTCTTGTGCTCATCATTGTAAGTTTTTTCAACCCGCTAACAATTATGAGGGCAGACAGAGACATTTAGTAAAAAAAGAAGGAAAAAAACAACAACAAATAAAAAATGCAAATAAATTCATTTAAAGTTTTATCTTTCTTTTTTTTATTTTTCTTTTACTGCAGAAACAAGAATGCAAATCATTTTTAACCGACTTTTATTTAAATAATGGAAATGCAAAAATAAATAAATTAAAACAAAATCTAAAGAGAAAATAAAAACTTATTGTTGAAAATGTTTTGTTGATTACAAACGAATAGATTTTGTTGCATAAATAAAGTAAAGAAGAAGAAGAACTGAAAAAAGAACGAACGAGACTTAAGAATATGTAAAAGAATTGAAGAAAAGTCGATGTTGCACAGAGGTTCTACAACGTTTTTTTTGGGGGGAAATAATTCTGAAGCTATTGAACCGTTAGAGGTAACTTAATAAAATTTTACTTGATCAGAGCTGAGGTATTTTCAAGTTGATTTGGAGGAGAACCGGTTCCTAGTAGCTTAGGAGAAAAGTGGGTAGGCCTCAAAAATTGTCCATCACGGGTATGTATTTGTTTGTAAAAATTGACAAAAATTTATTTATAATATGATACACTGGTGCATATTCCTATTTTTTCTGTATTTTTGTTATTCATATTAAATTTTTTCGCGACCAAGAATGCTCTAATAGAGAAATTGGACGTAAAATCGGTCGTTCGGAAAGTGTGGTG
>MINK01002673.1:0-10868 GCA_001735545.1 Phormia regina
CTCATAGGGTTTGTAATGGGGATAAGATGTCTTAGGGGCAATCAAAACTAATTGCTAGGCTTTAGGTTCCACTCCTCTCTTCTTCTTTATCTAAGTTTTCTCTTTTCTGTTTTCAATTTCTATTTATTTCTCAAAGGGATCACAATGGACCTTTTTGGTTTCTGGGTGGAGGCCACCCTTTTCAACCTAACCTATGTTAAAAAAAAATGGTACAAATAAATGTATTCATCCGTATAACAAATATTGTATCACCTCTAATTTAAACACTTACAGTTATGCAAATTACCAGCATGTAAAGCGATGTCCGCAAAACGTTTTTCGTGTCAAATTTCATTAATTAAAATTCAACAAGAATAATTAATCTATTGTCAAAGTAAATATGAATTAGAATTGATAATAATCAATTCAAAGAGTTTTTTTTTTTAAATTGTATAAAACTGAACTCCGTTCTTTTGTCTCGCTGATAAATGATGCCGGTTTAAACATCCTCCCCGCCAGACACCATCTTTTAACATTTATTATTCACTAATAATTTTTTTTTTTATAGAAATACTTCTTTTTTCGAAAAATCATTTTTTTTTTTATTTTTGTTTTTAGTATTATCAACAAAGAAATCTTTATTTTGTTATTAATAAATAGATTTTTCTTAATGGGATTTTATATTTATATTTTAACATATTTTTTTTTTCTTTTTCAATTTTTAAAATTAACAATTTAACAAAAAATAAAATAATATTAATTATAAAGTAAAAGGACTATATTTACGTTATTTTTTTCTTTAATAATTTTGATATGATTTTAAACTAATCGTACAGCTACTATATTTAAATAGCAAAAAAAACTAAAAACTAAAAGTCTAATAAAAAATCATATAACTATATATTATTTTCAAATATAGTTTTCAAAACTAAAAAAAAACAGCCATAGTTAAGCTGATTAATAATAAAGCAACATTAACTTAATAACAATAGGTTTTGTTTTCTTTGTTCAATAAGGGGTCGTAAGATTAAATTTTTTCTTTATATAATTTTAACATTAATTAACAAGTTACTAGTTTCATTATGTTTCGTTGACTACAACTAATTTTTACTTTTTAAATATTTTTATATTTTTAAGATAAAAGACTTATAAATTTAAAAAACAAAATTTTAAATAAAATAATTAATAGGCGTCTTTTTTCGACAAAAAAAAACCTAAAACAAAAAGTTTGAGTGAGTAAAGGCTGACAAAAGGGACGAAGGGATTAAGGGTGTTGTTTTCTTTTCTTTGCTAACTTAAAAACTAAACAAATTTATTAAAGAGAAGACTTTTTTTATATAAAATTAATATAAAATATTTATATTGTAATTAAAAGGAAACTAACTATCGACTTAAATTGTTAATATACAAAGCATGTAATTCAGTACGTGGTGTATTTTCAAATAGGGCGGCACGATTTTGACCCTCACCCTTCTTAACCCAATGGCCATATACTCTAAAGGCACAGCCATCAATAACCTAAAATAATATAAAAAAATATAAAAGAATATAGAATTCAAGAAAACTTATTTTCATAAATAAAAAAAAAAAACTTACTTTACGCAATACTTTAACCCTATAAGGATCACGTATAGCCTCTTCACATCTCAAGGGTTCAGCGGTATAACGCAATCTTCTTATACGTATAACAGCTCTCACCACCAATATAGCAAATTGGAATTTCTTGCGGGCATTAAAACGACACGATTTACGTAGCTGTGGGTAAGAAAAAAATTAATTTTTGATTAAATTTTGTACTATTCCAGTTAAAATAATTAAGACTCTTCTTAGTTGTCATAATTTAGAAGCAAATAAACATAAACATAAATCTGATTTAAATCATTGAAAAATTATATAAAAGAAATTTTTTTTTTTTTTTTGATAAACAATTTTGAAAACTTTTTAATTTTTTTATTTTAGAAATAAGATCATGTCTTTTTATATTTTGAGAAAAAAATACCTTGTTAGCTCTCCTTTGAACACTCCAAGGTTTTAATTATGACATAAAGAAAACGCTCTAGGTCTATAGGTTTGTTTAAACAAATTTGTTAAAAAAAAGAAAAAACTGAAAAAGAGTAAATTTTTCAATTTTTAATTTTTTTTTAAACGTTTTTAGAATCTATTCAGTAGTTATTTTTATAATTGAACAAAATTAAACAAAAAGTATAAGGCCAAAAAAATTGTGTATTAATAAAAAAAATTGTTTTAAAAATATTTCGGTATTTTAAAATTTAACAAATTAACTGCCTGTTTCTCTAAATGCGAACGAAAGTTTCGTTCGACTAAAAGTATTGAAAATAACAAATAAATTTTAAAATTTATTGTTGTTTTCAATACAATTACTTGAACGAAACCTTCGTTCGCATTTAGAGAAACAGGGGCAGTAAGACAAACATTTTTTTGTTTTCTTAAATTTAATATTTTGTTTACAAAGTTTTTTTAATGTTTCGGGATACTATTAATAAATAAAAAATATTTATTTATTAATTTATTTAGATATATATTTGTTTATTTATTTGATTACTTATTTCATTATTTAAAAAATTCGGAGCATTTTTTTTTAATTTTATTATAAAAATCAATAAATTAATAATAATAACAATAATTTTCAGAAATTTAAAAAAAAGTAGGAGCCCAGTTTTGGCTCATTATCACTTATTTATCAGCCTGCTTATAAGACAAACGGAAAATTTGTCTCGTCAAAATGTATGGAAAACAACAAATAAATTTCAATTGTATTTTTTGTTTTCCATACATTTTGACAAGTAAATTTTTTCGTTTGTCTTATACAAACTGGGGATTAATAAAAAAAATAATACTTCAAAAAATAAACTCAAATTAAATTTATTAAGAAAAAAGTTTTTTAAATTGTTTATAAATTTATTCTCAAATTCTTTGCTTTTTTCTAATTTTTCAATGATTTTTCCCCATAATATTTGCTTTTGGTTTAAATTTTTCATTCAAACAATTTTTACTACTCAATATATATTTTTTTTTTTAAATAAATAAGTGAGTTTTATATATAAAAAAAAAACACATAAATAAGGAAAACCCAAAAATAAGATACACATGACATGCTCATAAAATTAAAATTAAATAACAATAAAGTATTAAAACATACAATTATAACTTAGAAAAGCTTGTAACAATTTTTTTATATAAAAACAAATGACATTAACGAATATTTTTTAAAGAAGCGAATAGTCAAAAGCTTTAAAATATTAGTTTGCTTACAAAAAGCTTAAAATGCAAAACAAAAACATTTTTATTCGGTTTTTTAATTAATTCCTAGATCAATATACATTAAAAAGGTCTATCATTTACAGTGCTATTCTCGAATTCATGACAATTGTCAGTCATTAGTTACTTTAAGTCTACATTAGATAAATTTATATCAAGACAAATGTCAAATTTTTGATTAAGTTGCAGATCATTTTTTATCTTTGTCAATTATAGGGGAAAACGTATATCATAATAAACCATGTAAAAAGTACCAACAACAATCAAGATGTCGTCTTTTACCAAGCATTATCAAGACAAAGTTGTCAGAGCTCGAGCGCTGACAATTTTCTTATAACGCTGCAATAATACTGATATATTCAGTCGACATTAGACAAATCTTTATCACGACAATTTTTTGACGTTTGTCTTAATAAAAATTTGTCTAATGTAGACTCAACGTTATTATCAAATGCTTTTATGAATGTGGCAACGATCATCAAAAATTTATACAAAAAAATATTTTCTTTTCAAAGCCAGAATAGAAATATTTTCCTTCTTGTCATAATTTTTTTATATCACAATAAATTCCTTTGTCACTCAGTCGAGAATAGCCCTGTTAATATGTATCTTTAAAATTTTAAAAAACAATTTAAAATTTATTTTTTTATTTATTAATTCAGTTTTTTTTTAACTTTTAAAATCTTCAAATACTAAATTATACTCTTTTTGTATTTCAAATTTGGTTTTATATGAATTGAATAAAATTTAAAATATTTTTTTATTTTTTTATAAAAAGAATAATAAGGAAATTTTTACATCAATATAATTAACTTTGTATTACAAGCATCTATCTGGCATTACTGTAAACAAAAATTTAGGATACGGTCTAGGGTTTATCAAATCGACTTTCGAATAATTGAACAATCGACTTTTTGTTGTAAATATTCGAAAAGTCAAAATCGATTTTTTGATTTGAAAATAGTCGATAAATCGAATTTCTTGATGCCAAAAGTTGAAAAAAGTCGAAAATAGTCGGAAAAAATCGAAAATGGTCGAAAATAGTCGAAAATATTCGAAAAGTCGAAAATATTCGAAAAGTCGAAAATAGTCGGAAAAAATCGATAATAGTCGAACAAAGTCGGAATAAATTGATAAACCGGAAAAAGTCGAAAATAGTCGGAAAAAATCTAAAATAGTCGAACAAAGTCGAAAATAGTCGGAAAAAATTGATAAACCGGAAAAAGTCGAAAATAGTCGGAAAAAATCTAAAATAGTCGAACAAAGTCGGAAAAAGTCGAAAATGGTCGGAAAAAGTCGAAAATAGTCGGAAAAAATCGATAATAGTCGAAAAGTCGAAAATAGTCGGAAAAAATCGATAATAGTCGAACAAAGTCGAAAATAGTCGGAATAAATTGATAAACCGGAAAAAGTCGAAAATAGTCGGAAAAAATCTAAAATAGTCGAACAAAGTCGAAAATAGTCGGAAAAAATCGAAAATGGTCGGAAAAAGTCGAAAATAGTCGGAAATAGTCGGAAAAAATCGATAATAGTCGAACAAAGTCGAAAATAGTCAAAATAAATTGATAAACCGGAAAAAGTCGAAAATAGTCGAAAAAAATCTAAAATAGTTGAACAAAGTCGAAAATAGTCGGAAAAAATTGATAAACCGGAAAAAGTCGAAACTAGTCGGAAAAAATCGAAAATAGTCGAAAAAATCGATAATAGTCGAACAAAGTCGAAAATAGTCGGATAAAGTCAAAAATAGTCGGAAGAAGTCGAAAAAAGTCAAAAATATTCGAAAAGTCGAAAATAGTCGGAAAGTCGAAAATAGTCGGAAAAAATCGATAATAATCGAACAAAGTCGAAAATAGTCGGAAAAAATTGATAAATCGGAAAAAGACGAAAATAGTCGAAGAAGTCAAAAAAAGTCGAAAATAGTCAGAAAAAATCGAAAAGTCGAAAATAGTCGAAAAAAATCGAAAAGTTGAAAAAAGTCGATTATAGTCGGAAAAAGTCGAAAATAGTCAACTTTAAAACCCTAATACGGTCAATAACCGTGATGCCAGATGTTTTAAAATGTTAAACATAAATTACGAAGAAAAAATTAAATAAAAAAAATAATACTGAAAAAAAAAATAAAAACTGAATTAATTATTTAATTGCATAGGATTTGATTAGATGAAGCTTGAAATTCTTCTCGAATTAATTAAAAATTTGTTTTTAAAGTTGTTTAAGCTTAAGTTGTTTATAAGATTAAATTGATAATAACGTAAAAAAAATACCACATTATAATTCCAAAAGAAGTTAATTTAAAAATACCCAACACCTTTTTATATAATTAAATAACTTCTTTAATAACCATTTTAAATATACTAAAGATATATACACATATTTACAAATATATACAATTTTAAACATATATATTATTTATAAAAAGGTGCATATAAGAGTATTTAACATACCAAAAAAACATTTCAAAATTCATTTACATTATTATATACATTTAAAAAAAACAGTGAGTGCATCCAAAATTTATATACACTAATATTCAGACGTAAATTATCTTTAAGAAAACTATAAAAAAAAGTTGCGTTCACACTAGGAAAATACAGGAAAAATTAAATTTAATAAAAAAAAGAAAGAAAAACTATTCTTTTACAATTATTTGTTATATTAGCGATTTTTGTTTAACAATATTGTCATCATTTTTTTTTTTTAATGTAAACAAATAATTGCAATGTCAACAAAAATTAAGTGTTGCCGGATTTTTGACACTTTTTAATGGAATTGCAAACAAAGGTTTACAAACATTATTCTTAAAAAGATTGAAACAGTTTTCTTTTCTTAATTTTTAAATAAACTTTAGTAATAATATAATAAAATTAATATTTTTTATTATTATTCTAAACTTTTTATATTTGCCTTTCATGACCGCAACATAAGTCTATATTAATTATGTATATAATCATAATGAAATTATAAGTCTAATATTAAATAAAAAAATAAAATAAAATAAAAAACCTGCCTGGGGATAGATAAAATCAGATGATGTTATTGGAACAGAACAATTATTAGACAACTGAGAGGAGGATAATTGATGATGAGACATAACGGGATGATTTAGTTGATTTTGAATTTGTTGGGGATGATTAGGCATATTATTACAATAATATCCCGATGTAGAACATACCGATGTATTATTATAATCCATAAAATTGCCATTAACTATAGATGATGTTGCTGCCGTCTGGCAATTCGAGTTGGGAAGATGAGAAGGAACTTGTACATTACCATAAATGCTTTGATTATTATGATGATACATAGAGTTATGAAGATTTTGTTGGATCATTTGGGATTGTTGTTGTTGTTGATTATTACAAACAGGAGCCGGACCAGCCGGTGTTAGGAAAATTGAGGAACTATGTGCCGATTGTCCATGATATTGTTGTTGTGAGTTTAAAAGATTATTATTATTATTGTTGTTGTTGTTAGTGGAATTAATATTATTTTTTGTTTGATAAAATTTGGAATATTGTCTCAGTGTATGTACGCTTTGTTCACGCAAATGATAAGTAGTTTTTTCTCCATCAAACTTAGGTTCAGGCAATAATATCTATATATTTTTTTTTTTTATTTGATTTTGATTTTAAACGATTTGTTGTTTAGGTAGGTGAATGTTAAAAAAAAAGAAAATTTGAAAAATATAAAAAATGATAAAATGAATATTTTATTTATTTTTATGTTTAGATAAATATAAAAATAAATCTAGAAATGTTAATATTTTTATATTTTTAAAATTACATTATAGCCAATTATAAATAATGAGTTTACAAATAAAACCTAACCTAAAATTTGTTAAACTTAAAATAAAAAAAAAACCTAACCTTATCTTCAAAATAACAAAAGACTTAACCTAAAAATACTTATTAAAATAATTTGATGAATGATTTAAGTGTATGTATAAAACAATTTTTGGAGAATGTTCTTTAGAAAAAAAAAACAAAATTTTGCTTTATATGCACCTTTGTAAAACACAAAATAAATAAAAAATGTGGGTTGGTTTTTTGGTTTTAAATAAAAGTGAACTTTAAGAAAAAGTATATAAATTATAAAAGACATGCACAAACATGCTGTGACGTAAAGAATATAAAATTTGAAAACATAATAAATAAGAATATAAGTCAATAAAATTATATTTTAACAACGAAAAAAATTTATAGAAAACAAAACGTTGGCACAAACAAAAAAAAATTAAATTATTTATCGAATAGAATTGTGTGTGTATGCAAAAGAGATTTAAAAAATTTTCGATTTTTTAATAAAACAAATCCTGAATATTTCTTAATTTTAACTATTACTATTGGCAGCACTGTTTATTAATGTAAAAAAAAAAACAGCAAATAAATGTAAACAAATAAACATTGTTGACAATTACAATGTAAATAATCATTAGATTCTCAATAACATTTATTTTTTAGGAAAGAGAGAGAGAGAGAGAGTAAAGGTCAACAATAAACAAATAAGGAGTGATGCTCAAAAAACTGTTATTATATAAAACTATATCATAAACAGTGATAAATTAAAAAAATTATATATTTTTGTTTCAACTTTTGCAACAACACAATTCTATTTATAATTTAGTTTATAAATTTATGTACGTTTTTTATATATGTATATAAAATAAATTAAAAGTAATTCACAATCACTCGTTTGGTTATGTTATTGAGACAGTAGGAAACATTATGTTTAATCCAAGAATAAATCGTTACCAGTGCTATTTCAGTGATGCGACTCATTCTCCTAGATTTGGTTGAAAGACTGCGTTTAAGACCATCAATATTTTGCTCGAACAACTTTTGTTGGATTTTATATTTTTTAATTTTTTGTTATTTTTTTTTTTTTTTTTAACGAGTAATTTTTTTTTTTTTTTTGATTTTTAAACAAATTTGTATTTGAAAAATAAAAATAAAATAAAAATATTTAAAACCAATTTTGTTACGTTTTTTTTTTTTTTTTTTAAGGAAAGAAAAAGAATAAATAAATTATTATAAAATTAAAATTAATTTTAAAATATATAGTATATTAATTAAATTTATAAAATAATAAAACAAATATGTAAAAACTAAAATAAAAAGATTTAAAGAAAGTATTGAAAATATCCTTAGAATAAATGCAAAACTTAAGTCCAAACTTTAGGGCTTTTTTGTAATTAATGTGATTGATGGAAAAATTATTTCTAATGGCTAATAAATAACAATTATACATAAATGATAAATGCTTTAAAATAAAAATAATTTTGAAGAAGGTAAATTTATTAAGTGTAATTCACCAAAAATATGTGTTGTTTAAAAGACAGAAAATAAAAATGTTATAGTAAATTTTTGAGGGGTGATTTTCTTTGAGAATTGAAGAAGAATGTTATTGATTAAAAATAATAATAATATATTTATATAATCTAATAAAAATATAGTTAAACTAAAATGAATATATTATATATTATTTAAAACCGTTACCTAAATTTATTAATAAAAATTAAACTAAAACTTACCATTTGATTGAAGAATGGATGCTGTAATACTTCCTGGACAGTTATTCTTTTAGCAGGATCAACGACTAGACATTTACGTATAAGATCTTTGGGATCCTCTATAATAAAAAAGGCAATAAAGAAATAATTTTGTTCGTTGTAATTTAATTAATAGAAATTAAAAAAAAGTCTTGAAAACTTTTTAATATTGAAAAATTTTCTATAATTTTCTAAAATAATAATAGAAATTATTGCCTACTTTAAGGAGTTTTTAAAAACCATAATTATAAAGCTGTCGATTAGATGAATTGTTGCCATATAAGCAACAATTTTTTGAAGGAAAGATTTTAAGCATTTTTGTTTTGTTATCGTAATGTAAAGGAATTTAATATTTTATGTTAAATTTGAGAGTTTAGTAAAATGTTTAAACAAATTTTTTAATTAAATGCAATATCTAATAAGCTCAAAGGGGTTTAAAAATCTAAAATATGTATTTAATTTTATTAAAACTCTTTCATAGTTATTCTTAAATAAACTGTATTTTATGTTATAAATTCCTTACCCGATATATCAGCCCATTCAGGTGATGTAAAACTATATTTGCCTTCCATTATATTACGCAGCATAACCATTTGTTTGCGATGCCAAAAGGGAGGACAACCTACCAACAAAGTAAACATAATAACACCACAGGCCCAACTACAAATAAAAGAAAAACTATTATTCTTATCCATATTAAAGTTTTCTCAATCAATTCAACTTACATATCAACTTCCTGGCCATAACCAGGACTACCCTCAAACATATTACATTTTAAGGTTTCAGGCGCCAAATAGCCAGGAGTGCCACAAAGATCTGAAAACAATTTTAATAATTTTTTTTATAGACTGTAAATTTTTATATTGTAATTTTGTTTTTCAACCTGTTAATTTTTCTCCTTCCTTTAGCTGCCTCGCAAAACCAAAATCTGTTATTTTAACATTATGATTTTCATCTAATAAAATATTTTCAGGTTTTAAGTCTCTGTGAACTATATTCTTGGAGTGTATATACTCAACACCCTCAAATATTTGTCTCATAATAGTACGCGTCTTTTTCTCTGATAGTGTTACTACCGAAGTCAAGTAATCGAAAAGTTCACCTTTGGGACAAAGTTCAAAGACCAAAAAGACAAAAGCATCAGATTCAAAAACATCTTGTAGATCAACTGGAATAGAAAATTACAAAAAAAAAATGAGAATGTTTTTTTTTTTCCTTAATCAAGTAGAAAACCTTACTTATATATGGATGTCCCATAACTTGTCGGAGTATTGATATTTCTTGTCTTGTGGCCTCTAGCATATGATAAGGATTAGTATCTCCCGTCTCGGTGCCTGCGCCTAAATCAATAATTTTTGCCGCAAACTCCTTGCCGGTCTCTTTTTCTATACATCTACGAACCGTAGAACTAATACCTCTGAAATTATAAAAAAAGGAATGTTAAATTAATTAAAACTTCAAACTAAAAAATCTATTAATATGTAAAAAATATATAATATAAAAATTATTAAACAAATCTCATTGTCAGGGTTAATTATCATTATTTCTTAAGTCTTTAAAATAAAGCATATTTGAACACGAGAATCTCAAGCATATATCTTACATATTACTTTCTTATAAATTACGTTTTATTTTGTTGCTAATATTTTCTTTCAATAATTATCTAAATTTCCAATAATAAATGTAAAGAAAGTCGGTACATATTACAAATACTTATTTAAGAAAACCTAAAAATAACTAGTAATAATTGCTAAACTAAACAATAAATATAAAATAGTAATAACTACTTACTACTATTATTTCTATAGTGTAATAAAATATAGTAAAATTATATATTTTCCATTTAGATTTTTTTATTTTATTTTACTCTTTATTTTATGATAATTATCGAACAAGTTCTATAAAGATTTATAGACCACAAAGAATATATTAAGTATTGTTAAGTATATAAATTATTTAAATATTTAAAAATTTTAGTTAATAATAAACAAATAATATACTTTTAATAAGCTCTTTTTAGCACTAAAAAGCTAATAAGCGTTAAAGCAAACAAACAAACAAA
>MINK01002675.1:1161-38525 GCA_001735545.1 Phormia regina
AATATAAATTCAAATAACACTCTTGTTTGACAAAAATATGGTAATAATTTTTTCTGTGTTATTATTATTATTATTATTTTCTTTATTTTTCACTTAGTTTAGAAATTGTAGATCTTAAAGTTGACTAAAAATCCGGCTCAAAGGACCACAAAGTTTAAAAAAACCTTGTAATTTCTGATATTTCTTCCTAAATAACTATTTTCTTATTTCATCGCTTACATTAGAGCATCACTAAACACTTTATTTACTGAATCTCGTTCACACTTAATCACTTCTTCGCAATCACTACCTCTACAGCTACAAAGTAACATATTTTCTTCACACAAAATCATTTTACTGCTTATAAAGTTTAAGATCGTAATGAAAGCTAAAATCACAATATAAATTTTTAGCCTATTTTGTTGTTATGTTTTTGGTCCTTCGAGCTGGACAATAAACATCCCAGCCATCTATGAGTAACACTAGTCACTTAACAAAGGCTTTTCCTAGGAGAATGTCTATTGCCACCTCAACGACTACAAGGCGTCATTTTTTTGTGCATACAATCACCTCCGACATTAGAACATTACTACAGACTTTATGGACAGAGTAAGTCAGTAAAATGGTAATCACTACCTCTATAGCTACAAACTGACACTTTTTGTTCACACAGAATCGTTTTACTGGTTATAAAGTTCAAAATCATTATGAAAATTAAAGGCAAATCATACATTTTTTTTTTTTTGGTCCTTCAGACTGGATTCGACCATAAACAACCCCCAGTCCATGATGGCCGTAGCGTTCAAGTTATCTAAATAAATACATTAACATGGGCTTGTCCTAAAAGAAAGTCTATTACCACCTCAACGACAACATGGTGTGATTTTTTTATACACATCAACACCTCTATGACTACCAAAGTGAAGTACCTAATGCCATTAGGTACTTCTACGACTAAGAGGTGGCACAAACACATCCATAGCGGCTATACCACCACTTTACTGTTTACAATGAGTCAGTAAAAAATGTTTCAATTATTAATAAACCAGATGGTCTCTTTTAATAAAGCCAAAATAAAGTTAAACGTATGTCGCATCTTACACAAGTGCAATTTTCAATACCAAACTTTTGAAGGCACCAATCGTCGCGAAGGACCATCAATAGGATTTAATTGTTAATTGGTTTTTCGGTCTATTAAACTTACTGCCCTTTAAAAAGCTCATGTTCATTAGAAAGTAAAGGAAGCAAGTAATTTGCTTGACATGTGCAACTTGGTCATAAATAAGATTCAAATATTAATTGACTGTCAGAACTAAAACAAAGTTGAAAACGTGACTTCCATTTGCACTGGTGCGATTTTAAGTAGTTCAATTTTTTGCACCAAGCGTTTGAGCCAAAATCCGGCTCGAATGGCCATAATCAATTTAAAATCTTGGGATTTTTCTCTATTTAATTTATTGCCCTTTGAAGAACTTAAGATCATAAAACAATTGAAGGAATCAAATCAGTTTTTAGTCTATTTTGCACATGTAACATGTGTGTCATTGTTGGTCCTACGAACAGGATTCTACCATAAACTATCCGCTATCATTATTTGTCTCCATTCTAATTTTATGCCTCTGGCGACATTTAAAATGTGGACTTGTGGATTGTTTTTATTCGGTTTCGTTGAAACCTGAAACCCATTTTACACTGGTTCAGTTTGGAGGCAACCAAATTGTTTTACAACTCATTTAGGTAGGTTTTTTAATGCTGGCATTATATATGTAGTTATACACTTGTAACCTGTTCAAAGGACTATTAACAAGTTTTATTTATAAGACGGCCTGACACGCATTTTGAACTGATCCAGATTGGAGGAGGCCAATTTGCATTACCTCAGATTTAAGCAGGTAGGAAAACCTAGCTTTGTCAACACTGACTATATAGATGTAGTTACGTAGTTATCCACGTTTATCCGTATCGAAGGACCATTAACAAATTTCATTTATTTGTCGGCATTCTTGTCCAAGACAAAGTTTGTGGGGTGTAGTTAAATTCAAGGTATCTTTTCCAATTGAGTTGTATTGAAACTTAACAATTATTTATAAATAAAATTCCTTACAGAGAATCTTGTAGTAAATTTTTTAATATATTAATGAACACGTTTTAAGAATTAGATCATTAGATCATTGATAAACCAATTTATATTCGACAGAAGTCTTCATTATTGAATTTATTATTTTTCGAATATAAACTGCAGATTTCTCAGCATTGTCCGGCTCGAAGGACCTTCCTTCCAATATATGGCGGTTCCAAAGCATAGTTTGTTGAATTGAGTGGTGAATTTCTAAACGTTTGATTTTGAACAAAATAATTTCTCAAAAAATCCTATGAGACCAAACCGTAACAGGTTTCTCTTAACTTTATTTTTAGCTGAATATAATATTAAATATATTCAATTCAAATTTATAAAAATAGAACTTAAGGACATGCGTTACAGAACTGAACTACTTAAAGTTCTACTCGGGTGACTATAGACTTTTGGTATCAACAAATGATATTGGTTCTGTAAAAGAACAATAATTGCAATGTTTTAAATGTAAAAATCTTTTTGAGAATTTGAGTTTTTTATTAAAATTATTCCTAATGTTTAATTTCTTTCATTAAATATACTTAAAGTTGAAAACACTTTAAGTGACCCATAAAAGCTTTTAATTAAATTTCTAAGCCTTCTTCCCTTTTGTCCAATATTTTCTATCAAATAAATTAACCATTTTGTAAAAAAGTTTTGTTACTGAAAAAGCTGCTGGAAAGAAATCAAGACTTCAACCTTCAACATGTTGCCAAAATAGGCAAATTTAAATTAAATTGCCTCTTATACTCACTCATATAGTTCATGTTGTTAATTTTAAAAAGTCAAATATTTCTATATATAACATCTCAAACACATACTCTCACACTTATAATACCAGGGATTTGTGACACATATATAAAAAGGAACAAAATGTGAAATTAAACTACAAAAGAGTATTGCTCTCTCTTGTTTCCATATATTTCACAGTGGGGCAGTATAAAAAAAATTGGAAAAAATAAAAAACTAATAATCGGTTCTTAAGATTTACATAAACTTTCTCAGAAGCATAGCAGAGGAGTATACAATTTAAAGTTTGAATGGGGAATACCATACTCCATATTAAGTATTTTTATTTGTTATTAAAGTTTAATTTTAACCCACTGTGCCTTCAAACTTTATGTTGTTTAATTCATTAAAGTTTTAATAACAACTTCACAGAGACTTTTACAATATGGGTTTCAGCAAAAAAAAAAAAGCAAGTAATAAAACAAGATGTTATATATTGTGGTGGAACTATTGCGCCATCTTTGTTTTATTCTTGCATTTCCTTTTCCTAGTTTTGAATACCTACATATGTAAACACATACATACGTCGCATATACAATATATTGTTGCTTGATAAAAATTTTCATTGTTTTCCATTTATGCTGCTTACTTGCTGCTGCTGGGTTTATGTCAACTGAAGAATGTTAAATTAAAACTAGACAAAAAAACCTTAACCAGAACAACAAAAGTTATGAAACTTTACATAAAGTTTTATATATCTACATATGTATTTACAATGAATTTATACAATAATAGTTGCCGACATATATATGTATGTATATGCCTAGACTTAAATTTATATAAATATTTTTAAATAATAATTGTGGTTATTTTACACGTAGTATTTCAATTGCACAAAAATATATTTAATATTCTATAAAATAAAAGTTTAAATTTTATCTACTTTTTATAATTAAAAAAATAAGTGCTACAATTCTATAGGGAAGTAAAAACTAGGAGAAATTTTGTGTTGATATTTACTACAACTAACAATTCTCTTTTTATAGGGTATAAAAATAACAAGGTACGGACAATTTCGGATTTCGAATATAATTTAAAGTTCTTCTTCAGGTTGAAACAGTGACAAAAAATCTTGGTAGCATATCGCAGAAATCTATTGAAAAGTTATAATTTCATTTTGAAATAAGATTTTTACAAAAGAACAGAGCTGTTTACACAATAATGTTCGAAAACATATGATACATTAGGCTATCGTATGGTTGGGTTTGACCGACTTCTATCTCTTTTTTTAATATATTTACTAGATCCTTTTACTTTTTCTACCTAGTATCTATTGAACCATTAGCGATACCTGAATAAAATTTCACATAATCAGTCAGAAGTGGGTGGCTAATTTTGGATCAATATTTTGAAGGAACATTAATAGATAATCGTTTCATGTGGACGACTACAGTGACTGCTTTGTCATATCTGTTTTTACTGACTATTTCATAGTTTCAGTGACTTCTGGTTATGTTGGTGTTAATTTTAGGGACAATTTAGTTAACAGCTAAACTTTCATTAAGGATTTCGTTACATTGACCACTGTTACAAAGACTTTGGATGCCTTGAATGTTACAAAAAAAAAAACTATGTTATAAAGAACATTAATCCTAGTAATAATTTATGATTATCCTTATGCCATCTTATGACCATTAAACCACTTTGCCCATAACCTGATTTGTTCATGCAGTGAGTGGATACCAAAACACATCAGACTGAGTCGCCTGAAGCCCTATGCAATGATATTGAATGTAATCTATTGTCACTAGCTCTTCTACGTCATCGCACGACCTATAAAAGTACGTCCTTACAATGTTGTCAGATTTATATTTTGATAACTATTTCGTCAAGGAATGCGATCGAAAAAATCTTAACATACATATATAAAATTCAATAACTTGAAAATGGTTGATCATAGAGTTTCCATTGCTTTTATGTTTAATTGATAATATACTGTAGGTCATAAAAAAATATAATTTTTATTGTTGTAACCACTACTTATTAACTTATAGACCCTTTTTGGCAACCCTTTAAATTGAGATATGGTAGTTGTTTCAGCTACTTTACAACATTCTGTACATCTCTTTTTAAACTCTTTGATATTTTGAGACAACTTTTCGGTCCTCTTCAATTATCTTTTCACAAAAGTTCAATATCTCTTCACTGGTCTTAGTTACAGGTAATTTTGAATGGTTTTAGTACCAATCCAAATCTGACCAAAAATATGTAGACCCATTGAGAATCTTATGATATGGAAAATATTTTTTTGCAAATACTCTTTGTTGTAGTTTTTAGTATTTATAGAGCCTACTGTAACAAATCAATTGCTTTTTTCGCTGCAACTGCATAAATCCTGCCAAACTAGAAATTCTCTAGAAAATTTCGACAACATTTCGGTCCTAAACTTATTTTAACACATCTTCGAGCATCATCAACATACAAATTTTTGACCAGGAAATTGCACAAAATCTCTCAGTACATGCGTTTCCTCCTGGGACCGTAATGATTATGAGTTTTAAAATAAAACTCATCAAACAATCATTATTTTTGATCTTTATTTTTTTACACAACTAATAAAGATTATTTTTGACTTTTACTTTTTTGGCTCACAATATAAAAATTAACATGAGAAATTAATAATTATATTTTATTAATATTTTCTGTCGTTGGTTTCCCCATACAATTTACAACATGAAAATTTTTGTATGAAATATTATTTTACTTTCCGTGCCCTATTCTTAGCTTCTAAATTTTTTTTGCAACATTCCAATTTTGAGAGTTTTGGTTTTTATATGTTTTCAACTCCGCATAAGCATTAACTTTTCGCACCAAATAGCCTTAGTACTGAGCTAACATTTTCGTTGCTCATTATGATCAACTCACAACAAATCAATATGGTTGTCATTGAAAATAATAACTGACACATTTTTCAAATTTAACTAAATCAAAAAAATGTTCAAATATTGCTTTGGAAAAAAATTATGAGGCAAAATGTGTGTTAAGATTTTTTCGATCGCACTTCTTATATATTTCAATGAAAACGATTAGAAACTAATTTTTTCTTTTAAATTAAGGACATAAATATTTTTTAACAAGAAAAAAATCTCAAATATATTTAAATGCTATTTTATATGCACTAAATTTTTCGTGCTCAGTCCTTAGATATATTTTGTATGGATATAAAAATTCCTTGCCAATCTATTTCTAAACACCACCTTACTTTAGACCCTAAAAATTTAAGGAAACTATTTCTCCTCCTTTAATATTCTTTTTAACATTTTAATTTAAATAATTAATTTTTATTAAATTCTCTTCTAGTATTAATAACAACAATATCCAAGTGCTACACAATTGATATAGTGGTAAAATGATGTGGTTTTCTCAGTTTAACATAAAATCTAATGCTATACTTTTATAAATATATAAAACACCGCAAAGTATGCTATACATATACATATGTATATATATAAATGAATATTTTCTAAACGACAATAATACTATAGTATTTTACATTCTCATATGAAAACATACCTATGTATGTGTGTATGTGTAAATATCTATATCTCTCCTATATACAGATGAAATGCTTTGAAAACATTAACAGGATGTCGTTTTGGTTTCGTTTTTTTTTCTATCCATTTTCATCTCTAATATGAAACGTAAATTATGCTAAATTTTCATTTTCTCATATCTAGTTACAGAGCATAACATATTAGTGCTAAAATAACCATAGATACTTATGATATCTTTTTTTGAAAGGAATTCTAATTTAAAATGGGAAAGAATCCTAAAAAAGAATAAATAAATTTTATTACATTTTGAATGTTAAGAGAAAATGTCATCTTTAGTAAAGTAGTAGGCATAACTTCCTTTTTCATTTTGTTTAGAAACGGAAGTAAAATTTTGTTGTTTTCTCTTATGTATGTTAATAACGTATGTATGTATATATGTATATGTATAAGGTTAAAAAAAATTGTTGTGGTGTTTTTGAAGTAAATTAATTTTTAATGAAGCAAAGAAGGTTTTTTTTTCCGAATAAAAGCATAAATTATAAAGTTTTTTTTTTAAAAATTTGATTCAAATATAATTTTTCGCTTAAGCTTAAAAAATTAATTTTTTTTTTTAGATATAAAACAAGAAAAATTCAAAAAATAATTTTGAATATTTTTAAATATTAAGAGGACACGTTGAATAAATAAGTTATGTTCTATATATGAAGACAGATAGCTATAAATTATGATTTTTATATGAAATGAGGGGGTGAATGTTTTAAAGTTAAAAAGTTTTTTCTTTGTCATTAGAAAACTTTAAGAGTGATTGTATTGATCGGTTGTTAGAAAACACAAGATTGGAGTATTTTATTACTAAAACTTTGGTTGGTTTCGATGAAGTCCAATAGTCTTCATAACTTTATTATCTATTTTAGGGAACTATGTTGTCTCAATAACTTATATAGGGTCTACGCGTGACTTTTTTTATTATATTGAGTAACAAACCGTCTATAGAGCTACTGCAATTTTTGATATCAAATTCTCCTCTTATAGTCTCATCAACTTTTTTTTTTGTCTCATGGACTTTAGGTGATATTTTAATTCCTACAACTTTTATTCGCATTACATTAACATCAGATGACACTTTGGTCATATTAAATTCGCGTGACATTTTAGTCATATTGAATTCATGTGACATTTTAGTCACATCAAATTCTAGTGACTTTTTTGAGGATTATTTTGTACCAGCTATTTCTTCCGACTATTTTGACACATCGGCTGACTTCTGTTATACCAAAATATGTTGCCATTTTTTCCCACAACAAACATTCAAATTAAATATTCTTTTGTCACCTTGATTTTTTTGTCATGGCAAAATTATTATGAGAAAAACTCAAATTAAATTGGTATAAAAATACAGTTAATTTTGTGTACCAATTTAATTTTTTTCAGTAATTCATGGACTCTGTCACCTTGGTTTTGAGTGACTCATGCATGTTTTTACATTGTTTTATTTCTGTGATTTCGGCTGAATACTTTTTTAAAGCAATATCGCTTTACTATTTCTCTCAATTAAAATTTTTGTCTCATTGTGATTTTTGTGACGCAATTTTAATTAAATTTTTTTATTAGTTTGACTATTTGCTTATGTTAAGATTTTTATCACAGCGAATTACGACTTATTTTTTTTTATTCTTTTAAAACAGTAATTTCAAGTGACTGTTTTGGATGAATATTTTGACGTGACAATCTTAGTAGATCGTTTTTCCAAGGCGAGTATGGTTGAATATTTTGTTATATCAATCATTATTTCATAATGTGACTTTTGGTGACCATTTTGTTTTTGGCTAAACTTTCATAAATTTTTTTAATTTTTAATTAATTTCGTCACAGTAACTTCTGCTACTATGACTTTGAGTGCCTTCTTTGTTATAAAAAAAGTTTTTTAGATCATTTTATAACAGTGACTTGGACCTGACTACCTTGTCAAGTCCATCTTTTTTCACGGTGAACGTTTTTTATCATACCATCATTACCATTACTTTCTGTGACTTTAGGTGACTGTTTTGTTATATCAAACTTGTCTATTAAATCATTGCAAATTCAAGTGACTATTTTGTCAATTTAATTTCAGTTGTCACAGTATTTTCGATTGATTATTTTAAAAACAGGCTTAAAAACTTATTTTTGTCACGCAACCTTTGGGTGAATGACTTTGGTTGGCGGAAAAATAGTTTACAATTCTTGTAAACTATTTTTCCGCGCCATCTATGATTTTGTCACAGCGGTTGTTTGTCATGTCGTAAAACTTTTATGAGTCAAGGGGTGACTTTCTTTAGATGACTATTTTGACTTTAAAATTTATTATTTTTATTATTTTTGTAATCGAATTCCTATTGTCTATTTCATCTTCTCAAGACAATTTTATTTAATTCGCCATAGTGAATTTTGTTCATTAACTTTGGGTGCATCCATTGTCCTTACAAATTTTTTGGATTATTTTATTACAGTGAATTCAAGTGACTGCCATGTCAAGAAAGTTTTGTTCGACTTTTATGTCATGGTTTGACTATTTTTTAATGGTAGCTTTATCACGGCACCATCGTTTCAATATTTTGTCATACCAAGTGGGTCATAGTAAATTTGGGTGACTATTTTGTTTTATAAGTTTTTACTGGCTATATAATCACAACTACTTCAGGTGATTTTAAACTGACTTCAGTTGATTTGTTATCAACAAGTTTTCATTGTATTATTTTTTTATTAAGTGACTCTGCTATATATATTTTTGTCACTGCAAGCTTACTGTCTTTTTGCTAGCACCTTGGAGGACTGATTTATCAAAGAAATTTATGATTCTTTTATTGTGGCATAGTTGTTTGATCGCTTTATCACTATTGATTTTGTGTTATAGTGCCTTAGAGTGACAACTTTTTCCTTAACTTTTATTGACCATTTTGTTAGAGCGACGTGAGAAGATTTTTTTATCAAGCTGTAATATCTGCAACATAGAATTCTTGGCCAGAATTATGTTGTTGACTTCAGGTGCCCTTTATCTCTAATGATAGTTTTATTAAAGTGTCTGTGATATATATTTTTGAAGTCACATTTCAATTGACTGTTTCAATGCAAAAATATTTGACTTTAGGTGACTATTTTGTTAGAACAATTTTTATTAATTATGTATTAGTACAGTGATTTCTGTTCACTGTTTTATTAAGTTAATTTTTTCAATGCAAAACTTTTAGTTGGACACTACTTCAGTTAAGTTTTTATCACATTGGTGAATTGTGACGCGTGACTGTTTTTTATTGATATGTTTTTGTTAAAGTGATTGTAATTAATTGTTTTATAAACTTAACATAAATTAAATGTTTTTTAGTCACTTCAGAATATGTTTTTGTCATAAAGACTTGATTTGACAACTTTTTTAAATCAACTCTTATTAACTATTTTATCGAGAGGACTTTGAATAACTATTTGACATTATTTTACAATTATATAAATGAATTTTTAATTTGAAAAAATTAGAATATTCTTTTATAAAACTTTAAATTTATTGTTTTGAGGATAAGCTGGTTTCTATGCGCATTTCCCTGGTTAATTATGTCAAATCATGCGGAAACCTGTCACAGTTTTCTTTTTTACAATTTTATCTTATTTCAAAGCGTACGAACTTCCTCAGTAACAACTAATTACAACCTGCTTTAATTTAAACTAAAATCTATCTTTTATTATAATTATTACTTAAATATTTAAATTATTATAATTTTGTAAATTATTTCAAATTAAACGTTTCAATAAAGACCACCCATTTACACTAACTTCATTAATATACAACAATTATTTAAATAAACTCAAAATAAAACAGACAGGGTCACTTCAATATCAATATGTATAAGAAAAACTTAAAATTCCACTATTAAATTAAAAATATAAAAATAATAAATAAATAAGTAAAACAACTGGTTTTTGTTTTTGTTTTACAAAAATTTCAAAATGTTGTAATAATTAAGAAAATTACCAGCAGTCAATTAATGTTTATAAAAGGCGGTTGCTTAAAAGCAGCCAGACTTTAAAAGAAAACAAGACAAACACAACAGGATTTTAAAGAAACAACTTGTTGTCTTTATAAAATTTAACACATAATTAATTTATTTATTTAATAAAAAAAAAAAACAAAAAATACAATAAAAACAAACAAAATATTTTTACACACAACAAACGAAAAGAAACATGAAAAATGCATTTTGTTTAAAATACAAGACAAAAGTTTATTTAATTGAATTTCTTTTTAAAAGAAATGACACATAATGTGATTTTAGTTTAGAGTAAAAAAATAATAAAATTGATTTTTAAACAAAGAAATGTGGTAAACGGAAGAAAAGCAACTATATACATTAGTTTTGTATTACTTTACTTGTGTTAAGGGAACAAAGACTTCTGCTGAAGTTAATAAATTTTATAAAGAAGATTAAAGGAAACGTTTACACTAATACATATTACATTTAAGTTACACAACAAAAACTAATAAATACAAAAAGAAATGTTTAAATCAAGGGATTGAAAAATAATCTCAGATTCCTAAAAACTTTAAACAGTTTACATGATATAAACATTTAAAATTCATTCAAATAGTTAAGATATTTTAAATATTTTCCAAAGAAACTTTATTATTTACATCGTGTAAAATAGAGTAAAAATGAGTTGGTTTTTATTTACAGTTCTACCATAGTTTAAACATAAATTTCCATCATGTAAAATTTTTAAAATACATGTTAAGAAAATTGGGAAAAATTCAATTTTGATATTATTTACAAGCTACAGCTTTAAATTACGTTAGTTATTTATAAAAAGTGTAAAAAGGTAAATTTTATTTTTGCAAGTTTAGAAGAATAAGTCTTGAACTAAAATTTTATTATACACAAAAAATAATATTCAACTTTATTTACATTGTCTACATGACATAAAATTTAACCAATTTTATTTTCTCCAAAAAATAAGAAACAAATAAAAATCAATACAATTTTTTTAATAAAAAGAAATAATATTTACATTGTTTACTCACGTAAAATATTCTAACATTTAATTTCCACCTGGCACAATTTACAATTGCTTAAAGGATATAAAAATATCAATGTTTACATCATGTAAATACTACATGTTTCAATAGAAATACTGCAAAATATCAGTCAAGAATATTTTAAATATAAAATTATATTTATTAACATTATATCAAATATATTTTACATTATTTACATTGTCTACATGCTGTAAAAAATTTCCATTTTTAATTTTTTATATAATATTTATCTCTTTAAGTCAAACTTATTATTGTTTACGTTTGCTAAATGTGTAAAATCATAAGTAAACAATGAATATTAAAAAGGAAATCAATAAAATTTTATGTAAAACATTTTTATTTGAAAGAAATCAAAAATTTTTAAGTATACATCATGTAAATTGCATGTAATATGTAAACATGAAGCAATAAACAGGAAATCAAATATAAAATCACGTTTTTTATAAAAAAAATAAATTGTTGACATGGTAAAAAATTCATTTATAAAATTTTTTACATTGTTTACATGACGTAAAATATCCATATTGCAATACTGACAATCAAAAGAAATAATTATTACGCTAAGCAACTTAACGTTATTTTATTACATTTTGTAAATTGCCTTGTAATTATTTACATTTTTCAAATTATGTAAAATATCGTGTAAACAAGAAATAAGAAAAAATTTGTTAAGTAAAAGCTTATTTAAAATATTTTTATATAAAATTTAAAAAGTTGACATTAAGTAAAATTAATATTTACCATTATTTACATTGTTTACACGATGTAAAATATTAGTTTTTAAATATTTATACTCAATACAAGTAATTCTCTCTCTCTAAACAACTTAACCTTTACATTATTTGAATTATTAACTGCATGTAAAATATAGTGTAAACAACGAATATGACAAAATTAATTATATAAAAATTGTTGACATTATGTAAATTTTTTTTACCATTATTTAAAATGTTTATACTGTTTTCACGGTGTAAAATATTCATATTTGAAATTATTTACTCAATATAATTTACTACTATTCTTATTAACTAAACCCTTACATTATATCTTGTAAATAATGTAAAATATCGTGTAAATATTGTAAAATAAAAAATTTAAATTGAAAATGTTTCATATAAAAATTAAACTGTTAATATCAATAAACATTTTTATAAAACATTATTTACATGATTTACCCAGTGTAAAATAGTCACATTTATATTTTTAAACTTAACATCACTTTAAAAAAGCCTACATATTCATTATTTACATAATGTAAATTGTGCAAAAAGAAACCCTTGAACATCATTTATTACTAAAAATAAAATGAAACAAGCAAAACCTTTTTATATAAAAATTTTATTACCAATGTAAAATACAATTGATTTAATATTTACATGATTTACCTTATGTAAAATATTTTTTTTTATAATATTTACACAATTTACGAGTTTATTATTCTAAATTAGCCAACAATTGTATTAGTCAATATTTTAGAAAATTTCAAGAGGTGTTATCCTCTTAATTTTACTATAAAAATTTAATTGTCGACATCATGTACAATATGTAATTAATGAATATTTCGAAAGAAAACTATCACGTAAAGTTAAATATTTATACCTTATTCAATATTTTATCTGTTTAATCTTGTCTATAATCCAAATTTAAAAATTATTAAATGATTTTTCTTTAATAATATAATGCTGTTGGAAAAAAATCTTTATTTAAAGAATAAGTTTATGTGGTAAATAACCAAGACAACTAGATCTTAAAATGAAATATTAAATATTATAAAGTTACAATATAATTGAATTTTATCTTATGATATAAAATGTAAAAAAAAACAAAAACTAAAATATTTCAAAACATCTGTAACAATATCTGCTCAAATGAAAAATACTAAACACAAATACATAAATAGATTACAAAAGAAAACAGGCAAATAAAAAATAACATATGTAATACCCTTATAATAAATCGAATTTTAATTAAGAAATTTCCACAAATACCAGCAACAAAAACCAAATGACAGACAATTGGTTTAGAGCTAAACAAAAGGACACCATATTATAAATATTTGCACATACATACAAACAAACATAGAAAATAAATAAAGTAAAACTAAAGAGAAAAAAATATAATTCTATTAAATCAATAATAAAATACAAAACAAAAAAGACAAGGAAGTGGGAGAGAGTGATATAGTAAAACCATAAAAATCTTAATTTAATAAATGTTAACTGGGGAAAAAAAAAGAAATTGTAGCAAAAGTCTAAAAATAGGGAGAGAAAAAATTAAATGTCAAAATTTGACAGTTAAGTAAAGAAGAGTCGATTGAGAAGGGATATTTTAGTTTATTATATTTTTCAATGATTTTTCATAACTAAAGTGTCATAATATAATTATGTTTTTTTTATTATTGTTTTCTTTTACAGCTCATATATTGGAATTGGCTCAACAATCAGAAAATAGAACAATAAATGTATTTTCCCAAGTGTATAAGCGCATGTTGCCCCTATCACGAAAATTGATTGTACAATTATATTCAGAGATTATAAGGTAAGTTATAAATTAGTTTTAAAAATAAATTCTAATTTAGGTTAATTAAATTAATTAATTTCGCATACTTAATTCTACGCTATTACTTTTTTAACTTTCCAGGGTTAAATATTATCAATTAAGATTAATCTTAATTACTATTTTTCTTGAATTCAATTTAATTATAGTTATTGGTTTATTTATAATTTAGTCATTACGTTCATATATTTCATTCAAAGAAATTTTCAGTTTTGATTTTTTTTTTCATTTTGGAGATTTTTTTATTTCTGATTTTTTTTTTATTTTGATAATTTTGTTAGGTTTTTATTAATTTTGATTTTTTTTTAAATTTGATATTTTTTTAATTGTTTGAGTTTTTTATTTTAGCGATATTTTCTGTTTAGGCGATTTTGATTAATTTTGGATTTGTCCTTTCAAGAGTTTTTATTTTGTAATTTGGGCAGTATTCTGTTGTAGTGGATTTTTTTAACTTAAAAAGTCATTTTTTTATTTTTACTAATTTATGAAAAAAATCTTAAACAATAATTTTTATTTTATTTTAGCGATATTTTCCGTTTAGGCGATTTTGGTTATTATCTTCAAGTTTTTTTTTTCAAATTTTGGATAATTTGTTCATTCAAGCGTTTTTATTTTCTAATTTTGAAATGATTTTTGTAGATTCTTTTTAAGTTTTTAATTCAATTTTTATTTATTAATTTGGGATATTTTTTTTTGTATTGTTTGAGTTTTTTTTTATTTTAGTGATATTTTCCGTTAAGGCGATTTTCAATCTTCAATTCTTTAAATTTGGGAAAGTTTTTCGTTTCTTTTTTTCAATTTTAGATAATTTTTCCATTCAAGCGTTTTTATTTTTTAATTTTGCAGTATTCTGTCATTATTTTTAAGTTTAAGTCAGTCAGTTTTTTTATTTTTATTTTTTTGGAAAATTTTTCTGTAAATTTTTTATTTGATCAATTTTCCGTTTGGGCGATTTTTGAATTTTTAAGTCAGTTTTCTTCTTTTAAGTCGTTTTTTATTTTTAGCAAGATTTCCATTTTTGAGATTTTTTTAATTAAACTTTTTTTCAATTTTTAAATTTTAGGTGTTATTTTTTGTTGTGTTATTAAGAATTTTTTCGTTTTGGTTTTTTTTACTTAAAGGTTTTTTTGTTTTAGAAATTATTTTTGTCTGGGAATTTTTTGTTGTTTGACTTTAAAATTTTTCAAATTTATTTATTTTATTTTTTTTTTTTTGTAGTTTTTGCATTTTTTTCCTTTTAAGCGTTTTTTTTTCATTTCTGTCTCTTAATTTTAGAAGTTCTTACACTTTTGTGATTTTTTCTTGGATTTTATTCATTTTAAAATTTCAGCTTTCTATCCGTTCAAGATATTTTTTAATTTGGTGTTTTTTCGTGTTTTTTTACTTAAACGGTTTTTCAGCAGGATTTTTTACATTGGATATTTGACCCAGTGATTGTTTAATTTTAGGAATTAATTTTTTTTAGGTACATTTTTATAGTTATTTTTTTATTAAAGCGTTTTTTAGCTATAATATTTTTTGTTTTTAAAAGTTTTTTTCTCATTGTATTTTTTCATATTTAGTTTTTTATTAAAATTTTTTTGAAATTTTTCGTATTGTATTTTTTTTAATTTTAGTTTTTTATTAATTTCGTTATTTTTTCATTTTTAGCGTTTTTTTTTTCATATTAACTTATGAGTATTTTCTTGTAATTTTGTCCTTTTAGATATTTTTATGGATTTTTTGATCTTTTTGATGGTTTTAAAGATCTTTTTTATTTTTTTGCTATTTTCTATTTTAGAATTTGTTTTCCGCTTAGGCGATTTTTTATTTCTATGTTTTGTGTATTTTGGCGGATATTTATCATTTACTTATTTATTTATTTATTTATTTATTTTGAATATTTTTTCGTGTTGACGAATTTTTATATTGACGTTTTTTTCATGCTTGATTTTTTTTTGTATATTACTTATATTTCTAATATTTATTTAACAGATATTTTTGCTTTAAAATTATAACAGTCTAAAAATAATTCCCTGACTTTTTAATAAAAGTCAGCTTTTTCTGAAGATTTTTCGTTTTGACTATTTTTTCTCTCTCTTTTTTGGTTTTTACTTATATTTCTAATATTAATTTAACAGTTTTTTGTTTCAAAATTATTACAGTCTAAAAATAATTCTCTGTAAAAGTCAAAGAGTTTAGGGATCATTCCTTACACAATCGTAATTCGTACTTTCATTGAGAACTATAAATAACTTAAATTCCTTCTTCTATTTTACATTTAAAATTCTTTTATTTTATTAACATTTCTTTTTCCATTCAATTTCAGCAATTTAAAATCTACAGAACCAGTTAGTACTACTAGTTTGGAAAATGCCATTCATAAGTTTTTTGTTAATCTATTCCCGGTGGCCTATCATCAAGTGGTGCATTTGAATAAACAAAGTTATGGTGAATTACATGAAGATTATATTAATTGTTTGAAACATACATATGATGATTTACAACCATTCGGTGCTATACCCAAAGATATAACACGCAATTTAATACAAAGTTTACAAACGGCTCACATATTTATTAATGCTTTGTATCAAAGTGCTGAAGTTCTAAGTGAAACAGATGAATTATATGCCACACATTTGAGTGAAAGCTGTCAGAAACATTTGCTCAAAATGAGTTATTGTCCCAGTTGTAATGGTTTACAAAAGTCGCAAACTAAACCCTGTTACAGTTATTGTATGAATGTATTAAGGTATGTACACATATACACTCATATATGTAGAGTGTAGCTAGACAGTCCATCATTTAATGTGGTCCCAACATACATATGATGGACAACTGTTCTTGTATGTCTATGTTTGTCTACTTAAGTATTACACAATTTAATATCTTTTAGACTTTTTTTCCACCTCCTTCTTTTCTGTCTCTATTTCAATTTCAATTTGTTTGAATTTTACTTACATCTTCTCTATATATTTTGTTTATTCTTTACTACTACAATTACAATTACAACAGAGGCTGTTCGGCTCAATATGCTGGTGTCTTGGATAGTCCTTGGTCAAATGTTGTTGATGCTATTGATAATTTGGTCACAACTCATATACGTTCTGATACTGGCATTGTTACAGTCATTAAACAATTGGATAGTAAACTATCAGAAACAATAATGAGAGCTATGGAAAATGGTCCTGAATTAGAAAAGAAGGTAAGTTTTCCTTGTTTTTTTCTTTTTTTTTTACAATAACTATTACACAAACAAACTCTTAGTCATGATTGACTAGTAAATCGGTCAGTTACACTTACAATGTTGTCTCTTTAACAAATTGAAACATATATGTATATATCAATTTTTAAATATTGTTTAGAAGCTTTTATACCTTAAGATATTTGAAAATCAATTTGAAAAATAATGTCAGCAAAATTAAAAGAACAATTTTATTTGTATTTAAGTGTATAAGTGCAAGATACTTAAAGTATGAAAGAGAAATTTGTAAAAAATTTAAGATTTACCTTAAGTTATGAAATTATGAAGACTATAGATTCAGAGTAGCTCAGAGGTTCTTAATACAGGTGTAAATTAGTTTTTTTTATGGAAATAAACTTTATCACATAATTTCAATGAAAAGTTTTGTTGATTCAATAACTTATTTCGTTAAAAGATATTTATAGTCATCATTTAAAAAATTCAATAAAAGGTTTAAAGATTTTAAAGCTTTGAAATATCATACTACTATTCTATATGAATTAAAAGGAAATTAAAAATTACTTTAATATAACAAAAAGAAATATGATCTTGCAAGCCCATAACAGTTCAACCGATTCCTTTTTGACAAGATCTTTGAGGGATAAGTTGTGGCAACTCTGTCGGATTTTCTTGGAAAGTTTTTACAATGTATAGCTTATTCAATTAGACTATTAAATAAAAAATCTCCCAAATAAGATGTCTGCAAGATAAATGATCTTCCAAATTAATGTTTAAAAATGTATCGAAGTAAATTTGGAAAAAAAATATTTCTGTACATTTTTCAACAAAATCCATTCAGTACTAAGACATTACGAATGGCTGATGAATTATATAGCCCTGCTTTAATAAAGCCAAACAGAGAAAATAAATAAATTTACAATTCCAAATTTGTTTATGGTCCTTCGAACCGGATGTCAGCTGGATTTATGTTTTTAATGTTTTAAGAATGAGTAGCTTTTTAAAATGGACTATTAAAATGGAATATTGTGCAGCACTTTAAAAGTATCCTATAGGTTGTGCTGTAGACTTAAATCGGGTGAAGACCACTTATTCGATGTGCAATTGTCTTTCAGCATAAGTCACCAATGGCCATAAGAAAAAGAATATTATAATTTAATGATCTTATACGAATACGTAATTCATGAGTTAATTTTGCTAATACCTATGTCTCCGCTTATATACGAACGATATATTGCCAATATCTTTCTGAGATATAAAGTTAGAGTCAGATTAGCATCATTTTTAAATAAAATTTTATATCGGAATAGATATTATGAAATACCACAGTATAGGTCGATTCAGATATAACGAATCAATATAGTTTTTAAAATTCGAACTTGAGTTGTTCGATTTTAAGACCCTGTGGACCGGACCCCATTAGATTTTTATGGTGCAAACCCGAATCTTAAACTCACCATTACCTCTACTATAACTATATGAAATTTCATTGAAATTGTACCAGCCGTTCCCAAATTCCATAATTATTTTCATTTCATTTTTTGAAACGCATATTGTGCAGCACTTTAATAGTAGCCTATAGATTGTGCTGTAGACTTAAATCGAGTGAAGACCACTTATTCGATGTGCAATTGACTTTCAGCATAAGTCACAAATGGTCAGGCAAATGATTATGCATTTTTCGACTCCTAAGCTACATACGGAGGCATTGTATTCGGCCAGTGCTAAGAACATTTTGAGAAAAGATCAATCATGAAATCTAAACGAGAGGAACATGAAATATATATTGACTAGAGCTAAAAATATTTCCAAGAATAAATGAAGAACATAACTAAGTACTTCTTGGGTTAATTTCACTTTTTTGCAGTTCTTTAAACATGTGCTAGTAGTTGTGTTTAAATTGAAAAAGTTGGAAATCACTTGTTGTATGTGTAGGATGTATTTCAACAAAAATCACTAATGTCAAAACAAGAATTTGCTTAGTTTTTGACGCCTAAGCAACATATAGAACCATAGCATTCAACCTATGTTTAGAACACTTTTAGAACAGACCACATACCCACATGTATCTGGAATATATGTGAATTTACATGAATAAAACATTTAATGTAATGATGTCGATAACTGGAAATATAGTTGTTTTAGTAAGAGTGAAAAATGTGCACTCAACAAATACTTGATTTTAGTTAATTAAATATATATCGGTTTCATATGATGTTAAAACTTTATTTTAAAACATAAATATTAAAGAAATTATTTATCAAACAATTTCATTCAAAAATTTTTGCATATTTGACGCTTTTAACTCTCAGTGACGTTTAAGTAAAAGAGCGTAGCAATACATTTCAAAATTATTATTCCTAATATAATGCTACTAGTGAAAATTTATAGATCATCAAATACAAGTTTATTATATCTTTGATTAAATTTGAGTCAAGTGTATTTACCTAATAGTTAAATACTTTGTCTTTGGAGCTCAATATTTCAAATTAATTATACCACTATGTACCCTAAAGAGTTTTGTTGAAATTCCCAAAGCAGTTGCTACGACACCTCTAGCTCTTGAGATTCTAAAATAAAAAAATTATTTCTTTTTCGTGTGAGATGTAACAGTTTGAGAACAGTTGCTTTTTTGCAGTAAAATATTTTGGAACTCATCAAATTTTAAATATAGCAACAGTTCAAAATGTAGTCAACATAAATGAACAATTTGTATTTACATCCTTGCTTCAACACTTCCTGTAGGACAAAAATTAAAAAAATACAATAAAAAATATCACTTACACTCCTTTTAGACTTACATACATACAAACAAATTAAAAGAATTATAAAATAAAAAAGACAACAAAAGTATGATTTTTTTAGACTGTAATCCTAATGGCATTTTACACCAAGTTATAGGGTATATATATGTATGTGTATATTGTCATATAAATATCTACATAAGTTTTTACTCATACATACACTATACACACAATGCAAAAACATAATAAATGAAGAAAATACTAAATAAATAGCATTAGAGGCTAAAAGATGGAAATAAAATGTTAAAACACTTGTAGTCATATACAGGTATTTTGTACTATTGTATAATGTATGAATGTATGTATTTATACATAAATAAGTAAAATGATTTTCAAGTAAATTGAATATTTATAAATTGCTTAAGAAATAATCCTTTTGTATTTGCCTTGACTATCTTAATGTTGTAAAACTACTTACTCCCTCATTATGATAAAACAATAGAGAAGAGAAATGTTTAAGAATATTAAATAGTATACAAATGTATATTTGTAGTTAAGTATGTATGTATATGTATGTACTTATTGTGTACATAAATACATTGTAGAAGCAAAAATAGTTGTAGACTTAGTTGCAGCATAAATTACTAGCAAAACACTTAACACTAGTGGCTGGTTTAACGGTTAAGAAACACTTATTTTTAATGTATCACAAAAATGGGAGCTATAAAAGCTTTTCTTTATTTTTAAAGTACTTTAGTAACATCATCAGTGTTGACTATGCAAAAATTAAAGCACAAAGGGTCTAAAAGCCAAAAAAAATGGTAATAAGTATGGAACTTTGAAACCATGGAACCTATTTAGATAAAACTTAAAACATTGTTAAAAGAGGAGATAGGCTTTCAGAATATTGTTTAATGGAGTCTTTAGCTGCAGCAAGGGCACCGCTACAGTGGGCCAAATTTGACCACCTTTTGAGTGAAAATTGAAAATATGGGGATTTTTTGGAAAATTGCCTTGTGTGACTAAGTTTACCAGTAGGCTGTAATAATTTTTTGGAGAACCTTTAAGAAGAAATTCATATATATAGTTTAATTCACAAAAGTACATAAATCAACAATAAATTTTTGTTACAGACTCAAAAAGTTCAACTTCTTATCCAATATTCATCAGTTTTGAGCACTGCTGAATAGAGGGTAAACGTTCAGAACTTTTCAAAATTACACGTACACCCTTTCTTGGTGTCCCATCTTTCAGAAAATTTCAAAAAAAAAAAAATACTCTTTTTGAATAAAATTTTTTAAAAAAGTTAAATAAAAGAAAATAAAATTTTTTTAAAAAAGTTAAAAGTTAAATTTTGACTTGGAATTTTTTTCTTGTTAACGAATTGAGAAAAGTAAACAAAATTTGTTAGAATAATTTAGAAAATTGTAGTGAACTTCAATATATTTTTAAAAAATGTTTAAAGATTTTAGTTTAAAAGTTATAGGGCAAAATCGCAAAAGAGTCAAGGTCAAACATGAGAAAGTTATTTTTTGAAGTTAAATATCTTTTAAACCATAGCATTTTTCCTTTTCTTGCTTAGAAGAATTCAAAAATGTAAAAATATTTCAAATCGGTTAATATATGTAAAAGTTATAAGCCCCGATATGTTTTTCACTCCAGAGGTAGTCAACTTTGGTCCACTGTAGCGGCACCCGTGCTGTAGCTTTAAACTCAATCTAACAATATTCTGTAAGAATAACTCCTCCTCTATCTAAGTTCCAAGTTTCATCTAAATATGTTCAGTTATTTCAAAATTTCAGACTTATAACCATAAATTACTTACATAGATATGAAGCTTTAAAAAAACTCAATTGTAAAAAGTTACTCAAAAAAGGACACGTACTACAATTGTTTTTGTTTTCAATGAAGTTTTTGACTAACACATTCATAGACTTAAGTTTTTTTTTTTTACAACCGACTTAGGTTTTTGACAATGGAACTTCATATCTATGTTATAATCTATGCTTATAACCATTTATTTTGCTTTTGCTCCCACTGTGTAATGTTTAATTTAATCCTTAAAAATTACAATTTTGTAACCAATTTTGTTATATTAGTTATAGATGTTTTACATTATAATATATAATTGTAGTTAGTTGTGTTACTTATGTAAATGCATACATACAACAAGCATTCGTTTTAAAACTTAATATGTATAATGAATAGTGTTAACATGTTTTCCAGCTTGTTGCTAAGGACCAAATACAAATTAAATTGAAGTGCATACAATAATGTAAAAATGTTTGTTTATAATTGTATTTTTTATTCGTTTTCGCTCTGTCTTTGTTATAGCAAGAAATAATAATAAAAAAGCAAAAATAATAAAACATATACTTAGTTAAGTACTAGGGAAATAAATGTATGTTTATTCCTATAAAATATAAAAAATAATACAAATTTTGCATAAAAAATTAGTTGGCTTAAGGGTGTTCAACCTCCCAAATTTGTGCTTAAATTTGGGAGACAAAAGCAATTGAAATTGGGACAAAGTCAAAATAATTGCCTTAGGTGCTCTTTATGAGAAAATCGCTATAAATAATTTTAAAATAAAAAATTGAAGCCACTCTTAAAAGAATTTGTTTGTTTGTTTAGTCGCTCAATTGGAAAATAATCGTTAATGTCTAAGATATATAATATAAACATTAAATCGCTAAAAATTTCAGCGTTTTTTTTTTTTAATAAGTTATAATAAAATGACAATTTTTAAAAACGTTTATATGCTCTAAATTAATATAAATAAAAACGCTCAATTGAAAAAGTCAAAATTACAAAAAAATCTCTAGAATAAAAATATTAAATTTTTTAATTTGTTTAATAAGTGAAAAAATCCAATTGAAACTTAATAAATAAAGAAAATCGCTATATGTTAAAAAAAAATTTGAAAATTACCAATATTATAATTTTTTTTAATTATTAACAATGGCATAAATCGCAAAAGATGTCAAATAAAAGGTCACGAAATAAAAAATGTATTAATTTGTTTAATCAGCTAAAAAAATCCAATTGAAACAAAAAAATTAAGAAAAATGTTTAAAAAAATTAGAATATTACAATATTATCCTAATCGCAAAGGATATGATATTAAAGGTCACTAAATTAGAATATTACAATATTATTAGAATATTATCTTAATCGCAAAGGATATGATATTAAAGGTCACTAAATTAAAAATCGCTAAAATCGGGGGACCTTCAATGAAAAAAAAAATACAAATTAAAAGAAAATCAGTAAATTATAAAACCGTAAAAAAACAATGCAAATAAAATATATTGTCAATATTATTAATCGTTCAATATTAAAACGTCAAATTTATAAACAAAAATCGTCAAAACAATAATTACAAAATATGTTCAAATGATATTCATCAAATAAATAATCGCAATAGAAATTTCAAAATATATTGAATTATTAAAATAATCGCTAAAAAAGATCGAAATTAAAAAAAAAACGTTCAAATGCAAACAAAATTTCCAAAATATTAAGGAAAAAAAAACGCAAATTTAGAAAAAAAATCACTACAATACAAAAAATGCTCTGTACTTAAAAAAAATAAAATATCGCCATAAACAAATTTCCCAAAGAATCGACTAAGAGCAAAAGAATCGCTATTAGAAAAATACTCTAAATTTACAAAAAATCACCATTTTATGAAAAATCGTTATATTGAAAAAGATTTCTAAAATAGAAACACATCTCAAATGACAAGATGAAATTAAAAAATCATATACAGAATTTAAAAAAAAACACTGGAATATAAAATAAATCGAGAATTTCTATAAAAAAAGCTGTATTCAGAAAATGTATTATACGTAATACAAACGTATATTAAAAAGCTAAATCGGAAACTTCAAAAAAATACAGGGAAAAATATCCATAGTACAATCGAAAGCTTTAAAAAAACGCTGTAATCGAAAAATCTTTAGCCACCAGATTAAAAAAAAGAATTATTAATTAAATATTATTTAAACTTCCCCGACTATAAGGTCCTGGAGATATGAAATTCTATGAATGTAGACACTTCAGGCAAATTGTATAAAAACACCGAGTTGCAAAAAAAGTCACTATATTAAAAAAAAATTATTAACAAAAAATACCAAAATACAAAAGAAACGCTATAATATAAAAAATAATGTACAAAAAAAACATTTTTAAAAAACGCTCTTAAATCAACAAATCCGAAAAAGAACTGTATTTAATATAACGCTAATAAATGAGATAAAATTGAAATAGTATAAAATAAATATAATTGCTTCATAAGAAAAATCGCACAAAAAAATTTTAGAACAAAAAAACTTGACCCTAAGTTATCGGGACATTTAGATTATTTTAACTTCCTTGCCTATAAGGACCCAACATATTACACATCCATATGAATGTTAAAAAAATATTTTTTATTTTATTTAAAATTATTTTTTATTAATTATTAAAAAATAACACTTACCTGTATACTACAAATTGAAAAATCTTATTTAGAATTTTGCCATTTTTCACATACATTATCACTTTATTTTGAAGAATTTTAAATTTTGGTGATTTAACCTATAATACACTTCAGTCACTTTTTTATATTGTTTAAACTAATTTATCAATTTAATTATAGTTTTCTTTGTTAGTAAATTAAGCACTGCACTTTTTTATTATTAATATTTTTGTTGTTTTTTTATTCACACTATTTTCATAATTGTTTATAACTTTTCATTTCTTATTCTTAAATTTTATTTAATTGTTGTATTTGTTTTGGCTTTTAAGTTTTTATACACCTCAACATTGCCAGCAATTGTAGTTTTGTTTTTGTTGCTTTTATTTTTGTAAACAAACATAATTTAGTTAGTATGCACAACAACAAACAATTAAAGTTTACATACCAAAAGAACAACAACTGCTTATTCCTTTACCAATAAGCACACACACTTAAGCACACACATGTTTTGAAAAGTCAAGTTGATAATAAAATGAAATGTCATATTGTTATTGTTGTTAAATGCAGCTACACACTCAAACACACTCACATTTACCCAAAGACTCCCACTTTTTTTCTTATTAAAATTTATGACAAGCTATTAATCAAATAATAACATAAAAACATTTAAATATTTCTTAGCTTTTTATTGTATATTATTCCACTATTATTTAGCCAGAACTTTTAAAGAAATTTGCATTTTTTTCTTAACACAAATACACAACAAGATGCATGCTAATGTCGCCACAATTATGGTGTGATTCTTTGTTTTTTTACACTTACAAAATGAAGGCACGTATATAAAAAACTTAAGGAAATTTGTATTTTTGTTTGTAATTTTTAAATACAAGCTTACTATAATAATTTTCAATATTTTATTAATTTGTTATACTTGTCGTTACACTTAAAACATAATTTTATTTAATTATATTAGAGTTTTTAGTAGCAAAATTAATTATAACACTTGAACCGCCGAAATTACACGCACTAAACACTAGAAAAACTAATAAAATACTAGTAATGGTGTGGTCAGCTAATGCGATTTTGAAAAGTTAAAAAATCGCCAAAAATTGTAAAAGCGTAGAAACAATTATTATCTGCATAAATGAGCTTTTTAAGACAATTATTTATATTTTAAAGACAATAGAAAATATAAATTAAAGTAATATTATTTAGAAAAGTTTTTAAAGGTAGTACTTAAAATATTAAACTTTTTGGTAATTAAATTAGAAATTTGTTCGAGGAAATATTAGCAAATGTAAGAAATTTTTGCATTGAAAGATTTTCTTAAATTTTAGTAAATTATATAATTTTGTTTCTAATATTAAAAATTAATTGTTTATCATTTTGTAATTTTAGGTGAAAAAAACCTGTGGCACTCCTAAGTTGTTAGCCTCCTTAGCTATGGAACAAGAAGCTAAATCTCCTATGTCACACAATATTAAATGGGCTGCACCGGCTGATTCTGAAATTTTACGTTTTCTATCCACCATTGACAAATCCAAAGAATTCTACTCAAACATTGTCAGCAAGTAAGTAAATTTTTCGAAAACTTGTTTTACCTAAAAATATAGTCACGGGCTTTTTTTAATATCTATAATTTTTTTTTTTTTTTTATTTTTAAATTTAAGTATTTTTTTATTAAAAGCAATGATAAAAATGTTTCTATAACAGATATGATTTTTTATATTTTGGAAATTTCACTTATACTGACAAAAGTTTATAGAATTTATTATTCTAAAATATTCAAGATAAATTAAAAAAAATAATAATTTCAGAAAACCGAGCGTAATTGCGTAAACTTTTTAAAAGACCAAGAATTTAAATAAAGCAAAAAGTACCTTTTTTGCTCCGAATTTAAATATAATTCATCATATTTTTTTTAATTGATATTACAAAGATCTGATGAAAATTAAATCCTTTAAAAGATTAATTTCAAAAGTTCCCTTTATTTAAATTTAACAATTTTATATTTATAACTATATATTTTTCGTAAAATATCACGTATTATGCAAAAATATAGGGGAGTAATTATAGCGCCACCAAAAAATATTACATTCAATATAATATCTCTCAAGGGCATGGAAGTATAGGTCTACATTAAAAAAAATTAAAAAATAAGTTAGAATGCAAACAAATCTGTAGTAAATAAAAAACTTACCCCAGAATTTTTTGATAGTTGCAGAAAATTACCCGTTATAAGGTCATGTATAGAAGTTTTCATTTTGCCGATTATATAAATTAGCATAATTGAAGCTGAAGATTCAATTTTTTCTATAAACATTTTTTAATAATAAAATTTTAATTTATTTATAATAATATGACAAAGAAATAAGTACTATGGGTTTAAAAAGAGAGATTTTAGCTAAAATTTTAATTTATTTTATTTTTATATTTTTAGTGTCTGCGAAGATGAAGATATTCAAAGAAACGATCGTCATTGTTGGATGGGTGATCGTATTGGTGATTATACCCAATTGGTAATGACACCTGGCATTGATACACAACGTTATAATCCTGAAGTCCCATTGCTGGAATCAAATACTCCACCCACAAAACTAAATGAGTTGGTTGATAAACTATTAAAAATACGTAAAAATATTGCAACAGCGGTAAGTGTAATAAATATATATTTGATTTTTTTTAAATAATGATTAAAAAAAACTGTTTACACATTTTTTTGTTTAGGTACCTTCTACTACCAGAACAATTAATGATATACAAAGTGATATGGCTGGTCATGATGATGAAGGTTCAGGACGCATGACTGATGATGTTGATGATGAAGAATATCATATGCAAGGTTCCGGTGATGGCTCCGGAGGTGGTAAGTTTATTTTGTTTAAATTATATAATTATTTTATTATAATATTAAATATGTATATTTATCTTTATTACAGGTCATTCCTCTTTACCATTCGATCCTCGTTCTGAGGGTAATCCTATTGAAAACGAGATTGTACCTGCAGTAGGAACTGGCAGTTCTTCCAATACAATACACTTGAGTTTAACATCTCTCGTATATAGTGTACTAGTCATACAATGTTTAACAACGATACGATTTTTTAAGTTATTTTAAAAATATACTCGAAAAATCCAAGGGTGCAACTCTGTTTTATAAATTATGTAGTTTATATATAAAAATATTATATATATAAATAAATAAATAACGAACTCGACTAAAATTTATATAAACTTGCTCTTAAATGCTCTTAGAGTAAAAATACACAAAAAATTATTAACAAATTTACATTAAAAAAAGGAAAACTAGCAACCAGCAATAAAATGTGCAAGAAATTCTTTAAAGAAAAATAACAGCAGCTACAATATTTTCAAAAATATTAAAACAAAAAGTGATAAATAATAAAGTTGAAAAACTTTAATAAAAATTTGTAAAAAAAAGAAACATTGTTGGATTTTGGAAAAAATAAAATGTAAACACAAATTACTAAATACTTACATACATAATTTGAATCTAAAGCAAGTCCAAAGAGCTAATTAAAACAAAAACAATTGTAAATCTTTTATTAGAATTTAAAACAAAAAATATATATAAAACTTGTTTTTAGGCAATTAACAAATTTTTAGCATTAATACAAAAAGAAAAAAATTACTGGGCGTTAAAGTCTCCTTATGAATCCCATTAAGAGAAGAAAAAATACAACCCTGTTTAACATTACAAAAAACCGTTAACATTCAGGGTTAACTAATTGTTTATAAAACCAACCACAACCCAACAAACATTTATATTAACACTCACAAAATTGATACACAACAATAAAAAAAATAGGTGCCATAATTTCAAATTGTAACCATAGAAATTGCTCACAAATTACTGGAATTTATAATTTACAAAAATAAACCAAAATCATCAGCTATAAAAAATGGAAAAGAAATTAATTTATACAAAAAAAAAAAAAAAAACAAACTATAATTGTTCCTTTTTTAAAAAATTTAAAATAAAAATAAAATACAACAATAAAATAGTAAAAGAAAGGTTTTCTTTTTTTTTCTAAAAAAGCACAATATTTAAAAAGAGATTTTGTGAAATTTGTAAAAAAAAAATACAAAAAGCCAATAATAAAAAATAAAAGTACGTACATGAAGAACTGAAATTTACTTTAGTAAATTAATAAAAAAAAATCTTAAAAAAAAAAAATATATATATAAAAAAAACTTAGAAGACTTACAAGCTTTATACAATTGAAGAAACAGATAATGAATTGAAAATAAAATAATAGGAATTCTTGTTGTTTATAAGGGACACAAATTATTAATCACTAAATGTTGAAATAATAATAATAATAATAAATGGGAATTAAAGTTATAAAATAATCACAATTGTTGAGAGAAATTTTTCTTAAAACGTTAAGGAATTCCAAAAGAAAAAAATGCAGAAAGAGATTTAAGCAATTTATTAAAAAGCAATTAAACTAAATTTATTTTTCAAAAATATCCATGAGAATCTCTAAAATTCTCTTAATTATAAAGAATTTTATTCTCTAATAATTAATATGTTTGATTATAATTATATTTTTTTCCCCTTCTCAACTTCAATTCCTTAATATTTTCCATTTAAGGATTAATAATTAGCTAGAAAATTAAAGGATGTTAAATGAAATTGTTCAAGTTTTTAATATCTACTTCAAAACTTTTAAGATTTGTAGTCTTCATAAAATTATTTTCAATTTAGCAATATTATTTCAAATTTTATTTCTTAAACAATTTAATATTTACATAAACATTTAGTAATTTTATTATATAAAATTTTTTTAAAAATTTTATATTTCATTTAACACCACTGTGTAACCTAAAACAATACCTTTAAAATAGCTCTTCTCAATTAAATACAAAAAAAATAAGATATCTTCTACGTTAAATGGAACAAACAAAAAAAGAAACTTTAATTATAAATGTAAAATGTTTAAATGTAAATTATATTTCTAATAAAAACAAATAACACAAATTAAATTAATTAATTATTATTATTATTAGTATAAACGAAGTAAAAGCTTAGTTAGTAGCCAATAATTATTAAGTAATTTAAAGAAATAATAATGAATTAAAAATAAACTAAAAATGCACAAAAACATAATGACAAGTTTTGCATGTTAATAATAGAAATTGCATAAATAACAATTAAATAAAACTATATATTTTCTATATGTTAAACTCTCTTTATATATATTTTTTTAAATTTTAATTAAAAATTAAAAAATGAAAGAAATAAAAACAAATGTTTTTGCATGTGATTAATAAAATATAAGTTAATATTTAAATTTGTTTACAGTTTTATTTTTATTAAACTCTTTAGAAATGCTAACATTAACTTCTATTAACGGTTTCTTTTCTCTCTATCAAGCTTTTTTTTATTAAAAATGTTAAAATTTCTTTATAAATCTTGGCTGGGTTTATATCTAAAGAGTGACCAGCTTTATATTTTATGCTAAAAAAAAAGTTGACACTTCTTACGTGAAAAAACGCAGATTTGATTTTTCTTAAAGGAAATAAAAAATAAGTAACTAATTTCCTGCAAAGAATTTTAAAACATTGTCAATGTATTTAAATCAGTTCAGTTAATTTTTCAAATAATTTTACCCATTAAAATTTAAATATTTTATCATTTTCTTATAACAAAATAATTTATTATTAAAAAACAAATATACATAAAAAATACTTCTACATATAGATATATGGTGTTCAAAGCTATTCTTAAAATATTTAATTTGTTTGTTTGACCTAATAAAGTGTATTATTTTATTTCAATAAATTAATAAATAAGCTAAGACGGTCTTTAGTATGTTGTTAAGATTACTATACAAACACCTAAATGTATGCTAGTTTATTTTTCCGATTAACTCAATATAACCTTATATAAAATAAACTGTAAACCAACTCTCCCTCTTTTATATAACAAAATATAAATCTTTTTATTATTATTTTTTTATAGATTATTATTAGTAATGTAATTTAAAATATGGCCGTATATATAGTCGCAATTTAATTTAAATATAAAATATTATTAAAAAAAAATTGTTAAATAAATGTCAGCAAAAAGAATCAACGGCAACATGATTATTGTTTACTCATTAAACAACAAAATATTAACAAGTATATATAAATATAATTAATATTAATATATATATTGTGTACTATTATTAATCAAATGATAAAAATAAATGTGCAACATTTAAAAAATAATAATTTTATGTAAAATTAAATTTCTTTTTGTAAAAAACACACATTTTTATTTCGTAAAACAGAAAATAAATACATATAAATAACAATTAATAAAAGAGAAAAATAAAGAACGGAAATATTTTATTTCGAATTAAATAAAATTAAAAAAATGTGTTTTATTTAAAGGGGAAAAAGGTGAATTATTCTAAGCCAAATTATTATTCTTTGTAACTTTTCCAAAAAAAAAAAAAATCCTTAAATAATATGCTTCGTAAAAATAGTTTTTTAATTAATATTTGTTTTAACTTTTTCATATATAATTGTATTTTTATAGAAAAATACTTAAATTGTTTCTTAAATCATTCCAATTTTCGACAAACTGACTTTTTAAAATTGGGTTGTTTTACACTCTAAGAAATTGGGAAAAATGTGTAAGGTTTTCCCTTTTTATTATTGTTTATTATTTTTAATACATTTAAAATCATTGAACGGTATTTTTCAATCATACGTAAAGGAAAAGTAATTTTTTACTAAATATTATTGAAATCAAGTGCCATATATGAACTTTGACTTCGACACCACTGTTTTCGTTTAATTTATTTAATTTTATTAATGAAAATACAACCATGTTATTAAAAAAATACTACAATAAGATACAACTCTGTTTATTCACAAACATTTGTTTTGGTTTTTGGCGCGTAAAAAATAATACAACAAAGTAACAGCGTGTGTTGTGCTTGTATTTTTTGGTGGTGAAATGCAGATGAAATTTTTCTGAATAAAATATTAAATTTACAAAACATTACACAAATATAAGCCGAACATATAACAACAGCGGAATCTTAAACTCAAATACAATAAATATTACCAAAAAGATCAGTGATTAACTTCAAGAAATAAGAGAAAACAATATAAAATGGCCAGACGTGACTATGCCCAAGACAAAGGTAAACATAAATAATTTAAATAAAAATTTTCGAAAAACTAATTTATTTTTATATACAACAGAGGCCATCAAAAGTTTTTTAAGTGAATTTTGTAAGCAAGATGATGAGGGTAAAAAACATTTCATTTATGGACAGCAATTGGTAAAAATTGCCCATCGTGAACAAGTTTTACTGACGGTAGACTTGGATCATTTGGCGGAATTTAATGAAGGTTTGGCTGATGCTGTTGTTAACAATAGCCGTCGTTATGCCGCTATGTTTAGTGATGTTATAGCAGAAATGTTGCCCAATTATAAGGAACATGAAGTACATGCCAAAGATGCCTTGGATGTGTATATAGAGCATCGTTTACTTATGGAATCACGTTCTAGAAATCCTATGGAACAGCATGATTCAAGAAATAGTTTTCCTGCTGAATTAATGAAAAGATTGTAAGTGTTTTGTAGTTCAAAAAATTAAAATTTGATTTAATTTTTTTTTTTTTTTTTTCATAGTGAAGTGGGCTTTAAGCCTCAGTCCCATGTCAAGGCAAATTCTATACGTGAAATTAAAGCTGAACATATTGGTAAATTGGTTACTGTACGTGGTATTGTTACTCGTTGTACCGAAGTCAAACCCATGATGGTGGTAGCTACTTATACTTGCGATCGTTGTGGTTCTGAAACCTACCAACCTGTCAGTTCTTTATCTTTTACTCCTGTTTCGGATTGTCCTTCAGATGATTGTCGTGTCAATAAAGCGGGCGGTCGTTTATATTTACAGACGCGTGGCTCTAAGTTTGTTAAATTTCAGGAAGTTAAAATACAAGAACACAGTGATCAGGTTCCCGTAGGTCATATACCACGTACTATGACTATTATGTGCCGTGGTGAAGTTACCCGCCAAGCTCAACCAGGTGATCATGTTCTTATATCTGGTGTTTATTTGCCACTAATGCGTGGTGGTTTCCAACAGATGGTCCAGGGTCTTTTGTCGGAGACATTTTTGCAAGCTTATGTAAGTATAAAATAATAAAAATTAAAAAAATACAAAATTTTTGAGAATTAAGCAATAAAAAAGTTAAATTTTTTTTATAGAAAAGTAGAATATTATTTTCCAAAAATAATAAATAAATTACTATAATAATTAAAATAAATAATGTATTCGTAAAAGGTCTAATATAAAATTAGGTCTTCTTAAAGCTCTTAATTTCAAAATACAGTGTTTGCAAACAATAATTTTACTTGCAGCAAATCTAACTTTGACCAAAAAAAAAAAAAAAATTACAAAAGTACAATGTTAAATTTTTATTATTTTCTCCCTTACAGCGTATAATTTGCATCAACAAAAACGATGAAATATCTGACAAAGATGCTGAATTAACTCCCGAAGAATTACAAGAACTGGCCCAAGATGATTTCTATGAACGTTTAGCTACCAGTTTGGCTCCAGAAATCTATGGTCATTTAGATGTTAAAAAAGCTTTATTACTGCTTTTGGTAGGTGGCGTTGATAAACGTCCAGATGGCATGAAAATTCGTGGTAACATAAATATTTGCCTTATGGGTGATCCTGGTGTGGCCAAGTCTCAATTGTTGGGTTATATCAGTCGTTTAGCTATACGTTCACAATATACCACTGGTAGAGGTTCTTCGGGTGTAGGTTTAACTGCTGCCGTTATGAAAGATCCTCTGACAGGTGAAATGACTTTGGAAGGTGGTGCTTTAGTTTTGGCCGATCAGGGTGTTTGTTGTATTGATGAATTTGACAAAATGGCTGATGCCGATCGTACCGCTATACATGAAGTTATGGAACAACAAACCATTTCTATAGCTAAAGCTGGTATAATGACAACTTTGAACGCTAGAGTTTCTATATTAGCTGCTGCTAATCCTGCATTCGGTCGTTATAATCCACGTCGTACGGTGGAACAAAATATACAGCTACCCGCTGCCTTATTATCACGTTTTGATTTATTGTGGCTAATACAAGACAAACCAGATCGTGAAAATGATTTGCGTTTGGCCAAACATATTACCTATGTCCACAGTCATTCCAAACAACCGCCCACACGTGTTAAGGCTCTTGATATGAATCTTATGCGTCGTTATATAAATCTTTGCAAACGTAAAAATCCCACCATACCCGATGAGTTAACGGAATATATTGTGGGAGCTTATGTAGAGCTAAGGAGAGAGGCTCGTAATCAAAAAGATATGACCTTTACTTCAGCCCGTAATCTTTTGGGTATTTTACGTTTATCCACAGCTTTAGCTCGTCTACGTTTATCGGATAAAGTGGAAAAAGATGATGTGGCCGAGGCTTTACGTCTATTAGAAATGTCCAAAGATTCTCTTAACCAAATACATGAACACCAAAAGGGACAGTAAGTTTGAAATTGGAATATATATTCAAAGGAAAGAGTTTTAAAATTATTATTTCATTTCAGCATTCCCAATACTTCCGACAAAATATTTGCTGTAGTACGAGAATTAGCCGGTTCTAGTAATACCGTGAAAATTGCTGATGTTATGGATCGCTGTACCACCAAAGGTTTCAAACCCGATCAAGTTGATAAATGTATTGAAGATTATGAAGAACTTAATGTATGGCAAGTTAATATGGCTCGCACAAAAATTACTTTTATGTAATTTGTTTTAATATTGGTTGGTTGAATGGAGAGGCAAAACACTCCTGGCACTTTTTTATTATAACAAAACTTTATCTAATGTTTAAGTAATTAATGTTTTTATTTTTCATCATATGCTGATAAATAAAAGAACTATGTATGTTTCTTATACTTTTTACAATAAATTTAATGTTTACTTAAAAGAAATTACTAATTGATAATGATTTTTTGTTTTAAAAATTAGGAAAATAAAAAAAAATAATCTTAATAAATAACTAATTTAAAGAATATTGTTTAAATGGTTGTAATTCTATATAAAATCTGATTTAAATAAAAGTATCTCCAATTATTTTTTCATAAAACCCTCAAGTTTTCTAAAAAAAATCCGCCCGTGTGTCAGTAAAAATAGCGCTTATAAAGTCCACCGATAACTTACATGCGACATACATTAAATGATCGGAAATCCTCATGAGAATTTGTATATTGAAATTGTGATGTACATTTACAAAAGTAAGTATATGAAAGCATATTTTAAGGCGAAAATTTTATTTGTCGGTTAGATGATGAAGGGTATAAAAGATTCGACAAAGCCGAATATAGGCCCCATTTCGTTTAGTATATTATTAATAAAATAATTTGTGTTATGCAAAATATTGTATACCAAAAATAAGTTTAATGTACACAAACTTTTCATTTCAATACCAGTGTAGCACTGCTGTGAACTTTTATTTAAAAAAGATCATAACTTTCTTTTGTTAACATATTTTCCCAAAATAATTTATAAATTCCTAGAATTTCTCTCCCAATGGTTTAATTATTATGTTATGAACCTGAAATTGAATTTGATAAAATAATTTAACTCTTTCCATTAAAAAACAATTACCTGAACATTTGGTGGTGTACCCAAAGCCCATAAAACAGCATCAGCCACATCCTCAGACTTTAACATGGGTAGCATTTGTTTAACAACTCTTGATATTTCTTGAGGTAAAATATCAGTATCCACAATACCTGGACTTATAGTCTACAATAAAACACATTTTAATATTTATTTCAAATCTTTGCCAATTAACTCTTACCGTTATTCTAACTTGTGTCTCATTACGTTGAAATTCCTGCCTATATATTTCATTCATAGCTTTCAAAGCAAATTTTGTTGCAGGATAAATATTAAGCGAAGGCAAGTCAGGACCCAAATTTGGCACTTGATGACCAGCAACACTATTTACAATCACTATATGACCATTACCATTTTTTTGAGTTGTCATTGAATGGAAAGCTTCGCGTGTACAGAACACAGTACCCAAAAGATTTGTATCTATAGTTTGACGTATTTCTTTGGTGTTATTACGCTGGCTTAGTTGTGTGGTGGCTATAATACCAGCATTATTTATTAAAACATCACAACCTCCTAAATGTTTTTGGGTCCAATCAAATGCTTGGGAAACCTGCTCCTCTTTAGTAACATCACAATGTAAAGCATGTAGATTATTACGTAGTTTTTCCGGCAATTGATCTTTTAGTTTTGAAATAAGTTCTTGTCTTCTGGCCAGACCAACTACAATCATACCAGATGTTACTAAAGCCTTACAACAAGCAGCTCCTATACCGGCACTAGCACCGCTAACAACAGCCACTTTATTACACCAACGTTCCATAGTAAATGAACTAACAGATGCATTATGTTTTAAAAATGCGAATTAATTAAGAATCTAGACAGGAAAGCCAAAAAAGTGCAAAAGCAAAAAAAAAAAATAAAATAAATAAATAACAAGCTTTACAAAGAAAGTGAAAATTTATATTAAATTTCATATATATTTGTAAAGGTGTACGTCCTACTTAGTACTATAGGGTGTATAACAAAGAAGGGAGACTTGAAAGGTAAATCAGCTAAAAAAAACTTACATTTAAGAAAATCAATAATTTTCAAGAAAAAAAAAAAAAAAATAAATAATAAATAAAAAAAACAATTAAGAGTTCATTAGGTAATACCTGGGTCGCTCCTCCACCAAATCATATTTTTGCATTTGATGATTTTTAGTTCATATTTGTTGCATATTTTGCTATTATTAGTGCATATTTAACTTTTTATAGCATATTTTGACGTTTAAAGGATATTTTTTAAACCTCATGAAAGGTTTTTTAAATTTGATTTTATAAGAATTTTTGAAAAAACAATATTATTTTGCCAATTTAAGTTTTGCTTTTTTAACAACATTAAAATATTAATAAATCCTTTCTTTGTTTCTTCATTATCTATACATATATTCATTTAAAAAGTTAAAAATCTTCAAAATATAGGAAAAAATAGTCAACAAATAAAATTTAAATAAAAACGAATCTTTTTCACCCTTCACCATCCCGATGCCGATAATTAATATTTTCGCCTTAAAGTATAATTTCTTAATTTCACATTTATAAATAAACATTGCAATGTAAGAGACATGTTTGTGTGTATTTCTATTATTGAGTTTTTAGTTATTATTCAACAGATTTATTTCAATTTTTCAGAACATAAATTCAGAAAAAATTCAGAATTTTCTTTGCAAAAACGAAGTACCTAGTATAAACAGAAACTTCAGAATAGGGATGTCAATTTCAATAGCACAATTGTGCTGGCTGTGTTCACAAGTATTCTTACTCTCTTTCATTTAATCGTTGCTGACAGTGCAAAGTGTACTAAATGCACTGTAAAAAATTATGGAAATTAATTGTTTAGTAATCAATTTGAAGTGTAAGGAAAGTGAAAGTGTATAAAAAATAAGTTTTATTGAAGAATGAAGAACCATACATTATGAACATATTATACCTATTTATTAAACTCATTTTTTCACTGCCAAAAAAAGCAATTATATTTTTATTGATTGACATCCTTACATCAGAAACTCGAAATCCGTGTTTTAAAATCGGTTTTTTTCGGCATATGTCCTCCATTTATATATATTTTTTTTTAATTTAATGATTATTTTCATTCTAGCTGTTGTACTAATATTTAAAATTACTTATAAATATGGTTCTGACAAAACAATGGAAACTTAGGTATTATCTTAACAAATATGTTCTGAAGTTTTGAATAAGTTAGTATTTTGTTCTTCCTTTTTGGTGTAATTTTGAGATTGAACAGGTCACTTCAAAATACGTACCTCATTAAATTGTAATCACTCGGTTACAACCCTAGAGGTGTGTTTGGGGTCATTATCGTGTTGGAAT
>MINK01002680.1:0-19636 GCA_001735545.1 Phormia regina
AGTTCTAGTTCAGTTCTAGTTCAGTTTTAGTTCAGTTCTAGTTCAGTTCTAGTTCAGTTCTAGTTTAGTTCTAGTTCAGTTTTAGTTCAGTTCTAAATCAGTTCTAGTTCAGTTCTAGTGCAGCTCTATTTCAGTTCTAATATAATTCAAAATTACTTATAATAAACCGTTTTTTATTTTAGTTTCAGTTTTTTTTCTTATTTCGTTTTTGTTTTCAGTTTTAGTCCTTCCATTCGCTTCACTGTTCTCTATAAAAAATCATTTTAAACTTCTCTTCTACGAAAAGTGTTTTCTTTTGTCTCATGTGCTACACTTCTAAACATCTACTAGCAATTTAAAGTGTTTTCTTTAGTTTTTGTTTTTATTTTGTTTTTTTTTTTCTGGTCAAGTTTTCTGTTTGTTTTTATAACATTTTTATCTCTATAATTTCTTCCTCATCTTGAACTACTTCTCTGTAAGAGCCTTTTTTTTCTGGTCAAAATATTACAGTATGAGTTTTAAGAGTCAGTCTGTGTCTAGGCTGACATTTACAGCAAAAACAAATGAAATAAAAAAAGAAACAATAAAAAGGGCATTCATATAGCTGTTGGTATGTCTGTCTGTCTGTGTGTCTGCCTGTCCGTTTGTATGTATGGATGTTGTTGAGACTCTTTTAACTCATATTAAATATTGTTTGCTTTTCTTTTTATAAACGCTTATTGCTTTCAGTATGATTTTATATTTTTTTTTTGCAGCATCTACTAAGTCCGACTAAGTTTTTTGTTGTTGTTGTTGTAATTTCTTTCCTAGTGATCAATGTGAGGGCTGAATACATGAATGGCTGATAAATGCAAGCAACGATTATGTAAATGAAAAAATTTCCATTAAATTCATTGAATTTCTTTTACAAGAAAAACACAATTTTTTTTCTTTTGCTTGTTTTGTAAGCTGCATATTGTTTTGTTTGGCTCATAATATTATTACTAAAAGAGTACTAAAAGCTTTTTTTGTTAAGCTGATTTTATAGTTTCTTTATCATCTATCCAATCTATAGATATATGGAAAAAATGTTGCAGTTTTTTTTTTTATTTTTGTCCATTGTCTAGCTGTTGGGAAGAGTCAAACATTTGATTATCAAAATGAAATTTGGCATAATTTGTCTGATTGACTTAAAAGATTTATAGGAAAAATGCATTTGTGCTGCTTTATTTAGTTAAGACTTTTGTTTATTTTTCATTTTTGTTTTTTTTTTTTTTTTAGAATTTCTTTTTGACTTCAACCACTTGCATTTACATTTTGCTCCAATTTAGGTTCGTTAACTTTATTCATGTGAGTGTGGTTGTTAGAAAAAGTTTTTCGGTTATCAAATGGATTTTTCTAGTTATTGTTGTTGTTATTGCTGCTATTGAATAATTTGTGTTAACAACAAAAAATAACTCATTGGAATTAATTTCAAAGTAAATATTTATACAACTTATTTAGTAACATGTGAGTGTTAAATATTTAATAACAAAGAAACAAAAAACTTCAAATGTTCTTTTTGGTATTTTACTGTGGGGGAGAAGAACAAAAAATAAATAATAACAAATAAAAATAACAAGTAACAGTGGTTAGATTTGAAAAAGTTTTGGAAGATTCAAAAATAAAATGATTACTAATCAGTTGAATGAGCTGTAAAGCTCATCTGTACTTCGACAAGTTTATTTTTTTTTTTTTTAAGTTTATTTCTTACTAAAGAAATGTTTTCATTTTGTTGTAGACCATTTTGTATTGGCTTTATTCTATTGCCAAATTAATGTTTATAACTTTTCAAAATCACTGTTCAATTATTATTATCTATCTACAATATACTTAAACTTAAGTGTTTCTATTGTTATTGCATTGTACAATGTATGAATTATGCTGAAACGTGCAATGTATTGCATGTTGCAACATTGCTATTAAATAGAAAAAAAAATATCAGAAACAGATAAACAAAAACAACACAAACATAATGTTCAAAACAAGATGTTGGCCTTAAACGAGTAAGTGGATAAATCAGCAAACACAAGCACAAGTAGGGTACATACTTATGTATGTGTAATATATACACATTACAATCTTTAAACGTTTTAAAGCGACAACAACATCTTTGGTTAATGGTGTTAATTGAAATTGTCTTTTAGCCATGTTTTTGTTTAATGTTGATAACTTTTTGCCTTATTTTTCAAAAGCTCTTATTTTAAACAAGATTTTTTTATTTTGTTTGTAATTTAAATGGACACATTTTTGCCAAAAAAAAAAAAAATAAAATAAAAGCCCAAGTAAAATTATTATAAAAACATCTGTTCATTTGCTCATTTATCAACTTGACTTAGATATTTGTTATAACATCTTATATGTACATCTGTCTGTCCGTCAGTGTGTCTGTCTTTCTCCATATACATCGACAAATTTGTGGCCTAAAGGTTTCTTTTTTTGTGCATTCATTTACTCTTTCTTTTGTGTTTATTTATTTTATAATATTCATCATCAAATTGTATTGAAATTTAACCAAGTGTTGCACTATACATCGTTGAATGCCTTTAAGCATCAATAACTAACGATGTGTTGTCTCTAGGTAGAAATTCATATATTCAGTAATAACAATTGGTTTAAATGTGCTGCATGCTGCAGCAACATTATTAACAATAGCACAGTTTGTTGCTTAAGCAAAATTCATGTTTTAGTTGTTAGCGCTTATGTGTTTTCTTTTTATTTTATATCTTTTTTTTCCAGTTTGTATTGGAAATATTGGAGGGAAAATATATAGAAAATATATTTAACAAATATAGCCTGAAATGGTTTTATTTATTTTTATTAAAGGCCAAAAACATAATTTTCATATGTAAAATGTTTATATAGAGATATAAGAAAAGGCAGGGTGTATAATTTTAATAAAATTTATTTGTTTTCATGTTTTTATTATAAACACTTTTTTCCTTTTTTTCATTACAGGTAATATTTTTGGATAAAATTCTTTATTGGACATAGTTTCGGTAAGATTTATTAAAGAAAATAAAAAATATTAAGAAAATTTTGGCAAAAGTATGCTGAAATAACCAATTCTACTTTAGTTCTAGTTCAATTCGAAATATGTTCGCGTATGGTTCAGCTCTCGTTCAAGTTCTAGTTCTGATTTTGTTTCAGCTTAGTTCGGGTTCAGTTCTAGTTCAGTTCTAGCTTAGTTTTACTTCAGTTCTAGTTTAGTTTTAGTTCAGTTCTAGTTCAGTTTCAATTCAGTTCTAGTATAGTTCTAATTGAGTTCTAGTTCAGAATAACTCCAGTATAATATTTATATAAATTGCAACACCTTGTTTCAGTTTATCATTTCTCACACTGTTACCAAATTTGCATTTGTATTCGATTTTTTTTGATATTTGCTTACGGCTTCCTACTCTTTATGATTTTCATTTTTTTTATAGGAAAATAAATTTGTTTGTTATGTTGTTGCCACATTGATTGGAATAACATAAGCGGTGCATAAATAAATAGGAATTGATTTTGGTGGCTTGATTACAGTTTTTAAATAAACTACAAAGGTTTTATTTTGTAACAAATTTAAATAACTGCACCTTTATAGGGAACAAAGTACTTCAGCGTGAAAGCTAATCTAATAAAACCTGTGACCAAAGAATTAATGGAAATGGCTTCTAAATAATTAAATTCCTGATTAATAAAATTATAATTTCTTTCTTTATAATAACTATTATCCAGCTCTGTTTTCTTAGCTCTACTCCTCAACCAGTTTAAGTTTGTTTTCTTCTGTTTGCTGACGATCTTTGTAGCCCATTTGTTTTAACTGATAATCAGTCTTATTAAAAGATCACCACCAAACAAACACCCGTGTGTACGAGCATGTCAGCCAGTCAGTCTCTTTTCTTAATCTATAATATAAATCTAGATTAAGTTTTCTGGTTGGTTATAAACTATATTTTGCTGTAAAAATGAGGAGTAACAGCATAAAACTTAATGGGGCTTCCCATACACAAATTCGTACAACATATACATACATACATACATATATACATACTATATGTACATGTTTAAAGCAACCTTTAACATACATAAGAGGTCTGTCTTTTATGCTTTTTTTTTATAATATTTTATAAAATTTCTTAAATGTATGTAAATATGACTTTGATAAGTTTAAACAACATAAATATTTTGTACAGTTTCTTAAGGTTTTATATAAACATCCGTTTCTTCCTGAACTTGTTCATAGTCGTGTTTTATTATTTTTATATTTAATTTTATAAAGTTAAAAATAAAAAATAAAAAATAAAAAAATGTGTAATTTGAGCCTATGTTATGGTTTAAATAGTGAGCACTTCCTAAATGATCTGGTTTTGAAGTTAAAGCATTATTTATTTACTTAGTTGATTTTACCGTCTTTGTATTAAAAAAAAAAAAGGGCAAGAAGATACAAGTATGTACAATATAATTTGAACTAACAGCAACAGACAACTAACAACCACTACAACGATGACAGCAAATTATGAAAAAGATAAATTTTTTTTACTACTTTTCATGGCAAAGAATTAAATAGTGTAGAAGAAAATGAAAAGCAAAATAATGACGAAAGAAATATAGAAAAAAAATGAGGAGCGTACTTCAATTAAAGCTATTCAACAGTGTGCTTACAACCATCACTTAATAAAACCAGGATCAACACATTTTGTTATGGTGGCTTTTAGTGGCACCATGACAAGGATAAGTCATTATTGGAGTAACATTTGATTAGGGAGAAAAGAAATACGAATTAAAAATTATTTAATTTAATTTTCTAGTTCAGATTTAGTTCAGTTCTTGTTGAGTTCTTTATCGGTTCTAAATCAGTTTTAGTTCAATTTTAAATGAGATATGTTCTAGTTAACCTTAAGTTCAGTTGTAGTTCAATTCAAATCAGTTTAATTACTTAATTTTAATACATTTTAGTTACTGTTGCAATCTGGCTTTAGTATTTTTAGTTCCTAGTAATTTTTTTTTTTGGTGAATTTTTACCTACTAAAATTTAAGTGGAAGTTTTATGCTCATTTTTTTATTTTTTATGTTCACATTTTCATGTCAAAGGCATGCCATGGCCAGAATATTTACTGTGTAGAAATATGGCTCAAAAGCTTTTTTTTTGTTTTGTTGTGTTGATGATTACGATGACTATGACTATAGGAATGATGATAATGAAGTAAGACTAGATACAACAGCATCATCACAGTATTACCAACTATGCCATAATGTAATGTTGCATACAACAAACAAACAAATATTTGTGTTATACAAGATAAAAGATGCAAGGAAAAATATAGTTTTTTTTTTCATTTTCATATTTGTCATGCTGTTTTCTTTTTTGCTTCTAGTGGCTGGTCTCATTCTGATTCTCTATAGAATTCATGGCGTTTCGTAAACATTTTAATTCCTTGACAAATTCATGATTTTATCGAAAACAAATAAATTAAAATTTTATGATCAATTTTTATAAGTATGTTTTGCTTATAAAAAAAAATTATCTCTTCACTCATTTTATTACTATGGCCTTTTTAAAGGTAGATTAACAAAATTGAAAAAAAAAAAAAAAAGAAAAAGAGAAAAACCCAATACCAACATTTGATTAATTTAAAAACTACCCACCTTGATCCTGGCAACATAATAAAAACAAACCCACTCAATTTGAAACTACAAACTTGTCAATTTTATTTTTAAAATGAGCATAAAATATATAAAAAAACTATTGCTGTTGTTTTAAATGCATATAAAAATCTATCAATATGTTTTATCATCATTTACTGCATCCAAGTGCCATTAAAATATGTGGGGAAAATTGTGCACAAAAAAAAAAAAAAAACGAAACTGAAAAAAGTCTATCCACCATAAAACGGTGGGTTGCTGCTAATACCTTTTTTCCGATTTTTATTATTATTTTTTTTTTATTTTTTGTTCATTCTTGGTTGTTTTTTGATTTATTTACATGACAAGCGGGTTAATTACAACATGTTGTGGTTTATACGGCTTGTTATTTTTATACTACATACAAACTACTACCGCACACACAGAAACCCAAAGAACCATAATAAAAAATCATCGTCGTCATCATCAGCAGCAGCATAACAACAGCAACAATATCAGGATAAAAGTAAATTAAAAACAAAAAACGGGGAAAAATTATCAGAAATTGAAAATAATATAAAACAACAAATAAAAAAAAAAAACTACATTCGATGTATTTATAACCAACAACAAAATATTTCTCCCCTGATCCTTTAACAGTCACTAGAAATGTGCACAAAAAGGGAAACCAATACACAAAAATTACCAACCAGGGCAAAATGTAAAAAATACCGAAAAAAAAAGAAACTCCAGCCTGAGCTAGGGCTACATATATATGTATATGTATAGGGATTTTAATATGTAGTAACAGGGGAATATAAAAATATTAAATCGAACAGTAAAACATCATGTTCAGGTTGTGCTCAATTCAATAGACAAATAAATCTACAGGCAGATAAAGAGTAAAAGAGACAGACCGAGAGAGAGAGAGAGGATTTAATCAGTAGAAAAAAAATGAAAGCAACAAAACCAATAACACCATAAAAAAAATAAATTAAACAATATTACAAATTGTTGCAAATTAATCATGAGGAAGAAAATAACAACAACTACAACTAACTATATATATATATAGTAGTACAATAACAGCGCCACATCAACTAAATCCTGGCATCTAACACATAAATTTACTATCAGCCATCAGCACGCAATCTATTATTTTTTGTTAATTTTATTCTCCTTTCTCTCGTCTTTTTTATTTTTGGTTTCCTCTCCCCTTCTTGTGTTTATTTTTTATTTGTATTGCTCCTACTTGCCAAAAAAGAACAAACAAATAAATAAATAAAAATCCATTTTTGTGGTTTTAATCAAATCAATACTATTGTTTTTGGTTGGTTTTTGTTTAACACACAATACTAAAATATATATTGACAGTATTTGTAATTAGTTTTTAATGAAATAATATAAAAAGAAGTTGGAAAAATGCTGAATAAGATCTAAGAGGGAAAATAGTTATAATGGAATGATTTAAAGTATTGAATTGAAATTAAAATAATTTCATATTTAAACCTAATTTTTAAATTTAAAATTTACGAATTTTATTTATTTAAATTAAAATTGTGGGTATATTGGAATTTTTACTAAAGATTTTAGGAATTTATTTAATTTTGTTGTTGTTGTTATTTGAATATTTATGAGAGTCCTGAAAATTTGTGTTATTTATAATTTTTTTATACAAATAACACTTATTTCTAGTTAAACCTATAGATATGAAGTTAAAAAATAACTCAATTCAAAAAAATACTTAGAAAGGCACACGTACTTCAATTGTTTTTGTTTTCAAAGAAATTTGTTACTAACACATTCTTAGACTTAGGTTTTTGAAAACTAAACTTCATATCTATGTTATAAGCTATGGTTAAACCCCTTTCACTCATTCCAATTTCAACAATTGATTAATGAATTTCTCATTTAGATTATAATAATAATTTATTAGCAAAGAGAATAAGAACAACAACAAAACTACAATTAAAACAAATCAAGCAAACTTCTTTAATATTTCACTCATCATTCTACAAATAAATATGTACATATGTATGTATGTATGTATGTATGTATGTATGTATGTATTTTTGTTGCTTCAACATATTGTATTTTCATTTATTTTTTTATTCCTTTATTTTTGGGAAAAACATGTCAGAAGCCATCAACTACACATGCCGCTAGATTCAATGGTTTTTTTTTTTCTTTTCATTTTGCTTCTTTTTTTTTTTTTTTGATTATGGTGTTGGCTGTCAGTTATTGTGGTCGATTTAGAGGTTTTGAGCTTTTTTTCTATTTTAATTTTATGTTGCTTTAGTTTCAATATTTAGACGGTAAATGTTTGTTGTAGTGGTTCGGTTTGTTGTTATAATGTTCTAACAAGGTAAAGAAGGAAGGTGTTTGTTTCCATATATGTATGTTTGTATGTATGTACATCGGTATTTTCAAATTGTTGCTTCATGTTATATGTGGTAAATGTTAGTTTTATTTTTCGGGGTTTTGTAGCAATATTATTTTGAAGGAGGTGTGTTAATTTTCTTGTTTAGTATTGAATTTAAGATTATATATAATATGTTTTTTTTTTTTTTTTTTAATTTTGAAGTTTTGGTTAACATATCAAATAGTATGCAGAAGATATAAAAAAAAAATATTAGTTTTATAGTTTTAAGCGCAAAATTTATGTTTCCTATATGAGAATGAGGAGTTTTCTTGGAAATAAATTAACAATTTCTACTTGAAGTTTCCTTACATTTAATTTAAATCTTAATTTTCTTGTTTTAAAGATTTTGAAAATGTTCTTTAATTTAAATTATAATTTTTTTTTATTTAATTTTTCGATAAAATTTTTTTGTAAAATTTAATCAAAAGTTTTCTAAAATTGTATTAAAATATAAATAAAAATGTTCTTTAACTGAAAAAAATTGTTCATAAAATTAGTTAAAAATGTCATCAATTGAATTTAATATTTTCTCAAATTTAATAAAAAAATGTCCTCTATTGTTAATTTTATTAAAACATTTACATCATTTGTTTATAAGTTTTTTTGAAGGTAATTAAAAATTTTATTAAACTCAATTACAAATTTTCTCACGTTTAATTAAAACTTTACTTAAATTCAAATAAAATTTAATTAAGTTTTATTATTACAATAATAATAATAATAATAAAATTAAATTTTATTTAATGTAAATAATAATCTTGATAAAATAAATATAGAGTTTAATAATTTTAATTAATAATTTTATTCAATTGAATAAAAAATTCTTTAAAAATAACTAAATTTTGTTAATCAAATTTTAACATATTCTTAAATTTAACTAATTTTATTTTCTTATATTGATAAAAATAATAAAATAAAAGAATAATAAATTTAATTAAACATTTTTGCAAAAAGTTAATTAATAAATTTATTCGCTTCAGGAATTTGCATTTCTGTAAATACAACAACAACCACATGAAATAAATTTTGCACAGTTTACTTTGCAAGACCCGATTTCTAAGGTGAAGGCCTTTAATCATTTACTTAAAACTTTTTGAAGCTCAACCAAAAATTTCTGAAATCCACTTATTTTTTTCTAAAATTGTTATCAATATCGGCCCTTTTTTTAATTAAATAAACTCCTTAAATTTAATTTAAAATTTTCTTCAATTCAATTAAAACTTTCTAAAATTTGTTAAAAGTTTACTTAAATTTAATTAAAGATTTTTCAAAGATAAACTTGTTTAAATTCAAATAAAATTTCTCTTAAATTGAATAAAAAAATTTTCTCCAATTTAATTAAATATTCCCTTAAATTCAATTAAAAATTTTAATTAATACATTTTCATAAACTTAATTAAATATTTTCTTAACCTAAACATTAAAAACTTTTAAATTTAATTAAAATTGTTTTTTAGTTTAATTAAATATTTTCCTAAATTGAAAAAAAAAAAAATATATATATATTTTTTAAATTTATTTTATTTTTTATTTTATTTTAATTGATTTAAAAATACATATGCAAAAAATAAATTTAATTTAAAATTTTGTTGAATTTTATTATTTTTTTAAACATTTTCAAATTGATTAAAATTAAACTATTAAATTAAATTTAATTAACAGTTTTATTAAATTTATCAAAAATTTAAAAACAACCAGCTATTTCACTATCGGAAAAAAAGTAAATCGTTGTTCTAGCAAATTGTAAATTGAATAATATATTCCTTTCTAAAACATTACTATGTTTTAGAATCCATTTAAATTAATTGTAAATTTAAATTAAAACTTTTTCAAATTTAACTAAAATATTCTTAAATTTATTTAAAAATTATCTTGAAAAATGTCCTTAATTTTTCATAAAGTGGTTTTTATTTTTCTTTTACGAAATTTGCTTTTATTTCACAGCAATGAAATTTGCTTTAAGCCTTAATTGCTATTAGCAGAATTTTAACTGCATTATTTCTTTTATGAAAGCCTTCTAGCAAATAATTTTCAAATAACTATTGAAATCATGTTAAAAATTTTAACCAAATTTTTGCTGTAAGTCTAAATAATTTTGCCAAAATTCTTTCTTAAGCTCGTGCTGAATTGCTAATATTTTTCTATCGATTGCAACTTGTATTGAATGCTAAATATTTCTAATGTTTGCAAACAATCATTTTGGCATTAATTTTTTTTTTTTTTTGTGAGAAAGAAATGTGAAAACAATTATATTACGGGCAATGTGAGAATACCTACAATATTTCCATGTATAAGTGTGTGGAATTCATTTACACATGTACACACATGCACATCAATACGAAATGTATTGTGTGTATGTGAAAACATAATGGTAAAATCAATGAATAAATGAACGATTGAACGATTGAATGAATGAATTGTATGACAGACAAACAAACAAATAAAACCAAATGTTGATAAGAAATTAAAATAGGAATAAGCAAATGGAATCTATTTAATCGTGTGTGTGTGTGTATATATATATACTCACAAATTAAGCTCCCTGCTCCTTTCTTCATATTCTAATAAAAATCACCAACATTTTATACTTCAAGTTAGAGACATAAAAGTTTCTGTCCATGATGGTAATGACGGTGGTTGGTTTGCCGTTAATGATTAGAACATAACATAGGAAAAAAACCTTAGGAGGGTCCTACAAAAAGGGGAAGTTTATGAAAACCCACCTCGATATTTGCAAGAATTTGACGTCAATCTTTATTTGGCGCTACGAATGTCATGAAAAGCAATCAACATAATAACTATAAAAACAAAAAACACTTATATATTGGAGCTAAGAAAAACAATGATGAAAAAAATACTATATAAATATTTATACAAACACATTTCTAATGACACTCACACATGAAAAAAAAAATATAAAAAGAATGGCCAGAACATGTGTAGCATAAAACGGAAACAATAGACCAAAAGTAAGCGAAACAATACCACAACCATTCATTCAAGCATTTAAGGAAAGCCCAACAACAACAACAAAAACAATGACAATAGCAAATATTATTTAAGTATAAAAACAACTAAAATTGTTAGAAATAACACTTCTTAAGTTTTAGTTCTCTCTAAGCATTTTCTTCCTAGTTCTCTACCCCACCCCCACCCCTTTTCTTTCATAGAGAAAACAATATAAAATTAAACTAAAATTAATTAATCATATAAACTTAAATGAATAAATGACGGTTATTTTTTTCATACCACTTATTACACTCTGTCAAGCACTTTATCTAGAGAGGAGCGGTTTACTTGTATGTATTTACTAAGAAATTTCTTGGCTATTTATCAAAAAAAAAAATAAATTCTTAATAGAGCTCACGTCTAGTCGTGTGCTTAACTCTCTATATATTTATGTGTGATGGACGACTGCCACTGACCATGATGATGTTGATGTGTTGAAACGACAGACGTTTTTATTTATTTATATATTTTTTTTATATTCTATTCTATTTTTTCTTTAATAGTTATTCTTCATTTAACTCATCTAAAAATGGAACTTCCGTATTACGCACCAAATGAAGCTGTCACTTTAAATGTCAATTTGTTGTAGTTTTTTATTTTCTATATATTTTTCCTTTGAGTTGTCTGTCTATGAACATAACTTTGAATTTATAACGCATTTTACGTGTTTAGAGAATGTAAAAAAAAAGTAAGAAGAAAAACTATATAGGAAATCATTGTTAATGAATTGGGGAATGTAGGAAATTATTTAGAGGAGTTTGTAGGTAGTACTTTGATATTTAAAGCAAAAATTTAAAATAGAAATTCAAAAAGAAAACGAAAATTAGTTCTTAGCAGTGTTGCCAGGAAACTAAATTGGTCTCTAAAAAAGGTCAGAAAAGGTTAAGTGTTCCAAAAAATAAAGCCAGGAAAAAAGCTAGATCTCATTAGTTGTTGGTACTTCTTGAAGATATATTAGTGAATTTTTAAATTTAACATAAATTTTTAATCGATTATAAAAAAAATTATTATTATTTTTGTCTATTATAAATAATATATTTTTTATACTCAAAACAATTAGACTTTTAAATTATTTATTACAAAAATTTATATATTTTATTCGGTTTTAAATATATTGTTTAGCTTTTTATTCGTTTCTTAATTTGAAGGCTTATTTTCAAATCAAACTCAAATAGAACTAGTATTTGTTTTATTCGAATCTATTAAATCTCTTATGAAGAATAAAAAAAAAACATATTTGTTGTAAAATAATTCAATTTTTATTGGATTATTTTTATTCAATGCGTTTTAATGTTTCCTAACGCTTTCAATGTGCCTTTGTGCCTGATAGATTATTAAAATTTCCTTTTTCGAGGTTTTTCTTTTTGGAAAATTTAAATAAATAAAATTTATATTTTTATAACATTAATAATTTTTTTACAAAGCACTTGTTTGCTACCTTAATTGTCTTCATTTTGAGATTCCTTTCATTTCATACTTGAAATCTTTAAATATGTCTTCAATTTTTCCTTCTATTATCTCTATTATTAGAAGCACTTATGATGTCTAATGCTGCTTTGCTTATTATTTTTTTGCTAATGCCAATTTATTTGGTTTCTATCTTTAAGTTATTTCATTTTTTTTTATTTTTGTATTTGACTTATTTCCTTTCATTCTCTCAGCATTTAGCAATTTAATGTTAATTCTGTCACCAAGGCGTTCAAGCGTTCACTCATACATTAGAAACGTCCTTTACATCTCTTGCTCTAGATTTCCACGAAATTGGGTGGTTGGGGTGTACGAATTATTTGCGTTTTATGCACATCAATTTGCTGCTATTTTTTTTTTCTTTTTGCGTCTAAATTGCTTTACTTCATGTATATACCAGCTTTTATGTGAAAATATGAAGAAGAAAAGTAAAGACGAGGAAAAATCATAAAAAGTTTTTTTTTTCTCTTTTTTAAAGCCAACAAATAGTCAATATGGTATGTAAAAGTTAAGTATAATAGCAGAGTAAGAAACAAATGAAAATTAAAATGGTTTAGCAGGAATTATAAAACACCCTACTATAGGATTTCAAATTAAATGTTAAGTTATTTGCAAGATTTAAATAAATAATTTGAAATTAATTGTTTCAATTTAAAAAGAAAACAATAATTCTGGACTTTAGATACATTATTAAACATTTGGATATATATTTTTTAAGTAAAAATCTTCAGTGAAATATTTTCAAATGTTATCTATATAATAACTTTTCTTTATATTTCTTCCGCCATATGTTAGAAAAAATATGTTTTCCATTTTTCTTTTTCATTTTCATCCATATTGAATTACAAAACGTAAATTTTCCCTCCTTTTTTAAGCAGAGAATAAAATTGTTTATGAGCTTTTCGAAAGCTTATAACAAACAATGCGAAGGGTAAGGGCATGATGCTTGGGTAAATGTCTTAAACGAACATAAAGCCCTTTACGTGGGTAATTCATTTATTCAAATTTATATTTTATGAATTATTATACATGGTTTTAACAATCAATCAAAATCGTACAACACTTTTTTACTTAATAAATTTTTATTAACAAATAATGGAAATTTATTAAAGCAATCGGGTGGAGGGAGGTAAACAATTTTAATAAATTAAAAAAATATATATATTGGAATTTTACAATGTATAATATTAATAAATATTTAAAATGAAATTTGGTAAATTTTTGATTCGGTTTTTTTAACGGTTAATATTTTTGAAAACATAAATTTTATTCAATTCTAAATTATTATTTTTCATTTGAATGCTTTTTTTTTTTTTTTTTGAGAACTTTTTTCTATCCAAATTTGTTCATAATTTAATCGATTACAAATTAATCGGTTCAATTTTTATTCGATTTGATAAAGTTAGCTTTTTCCAGTTTCTTTTTAATAAACACATTTTTAATGAATTTTAAGATCTTTATTCGATTTTAAATAAAACGAAAAATTTTTTCTTTGATACTTTTGAACAAAATTCTATATTAAGTAAAAGGATTTTTTAATTGATTTTTTTTGTAGTTGTTATTGAATTTAGTTGATATTTTATTAATGGATTAATTTTAATTATATTCTAAATATTTTATCGATTTTTTATATGTTAAAAATATAATCGATTACAAATTAATCGATTTAACTTTTATTCAACTCAAACATTCGAAATGTGAACAAATCAACGAGTCTACTGTTTATGTTCTTTATTTAATGACGATTTTCAATAAAACGAATAATTTTTTTTTTTTTTAAACTTAGGACCCTAATACAATTCTTAATAAATGTAAATTTAATTCTTAGCCAACTGTTTTTATTCGATTCTAAGTAAACAGATCTTTCATAGATTTTTTAACAGATTTATGTATTAATTTTTACTCTTTTCTGGATTTCGTTGTGATTTAAATTCAATCAAATTTTTTCTAATCAGTCTAATTAGAAACTTATGGAATTTTAAATAAATCGGTTTTTAGTTTGATTTTAAATAAATATTTTGATTGAATTTTAAAATTTTTTATTCGATTATAAATGATTCGAATTGTATTGATTCGTTTTTCAATAAAACGCATAATCTTTTATTTGATATCTAGAAACATAATTCAAATAAATCGAGTAAATGTTTCTTGATTTTAAATTATTATTCGATTCTAAATAAATCGATTTATTTTTATTCGTACCTAGAAACAAGATTCAAATAAACTGAGTAAATGTTTTTTTTATTTCAAATTTTTATTCGATTCTAAATAAATCGATTTATTTTTATTCGTTAAATCTAAATTATTAAATTTATTTTTACTAATTGAAGCAATATTATTCGATAGAATTTTTATTCGTTAAACAATTAAACAACTAAGTTTTTTTTTTTTTTTTTAACAACAAGTATCATTACAATTTATTTAATTTTAAATAAGTTTATTTGATTTTTATTCGATTGCAAAGAATTATATAAATATATATTCGTTTTTAAGTGAATCGCTGTATTATTTATTCGTTTCTTAATAAACCGAATTATTATTATTTTTTTATATTTATTCGTATGAAAAACCTGTTTATTTTCCATCGATTTAAAACAGATTTATCGTTTATAAATAAACTGATTTATATTTTTCTCCAACATTGAAAAAGTATTAAATTCCCAAATTTTGTTTTTGTTGTTATTGATACGTTTTTAAAACCCTTTATGTCTTTTTTTTTTTTGCGCTCATATTTTTCTTTAGAGATAAATGTCATGTTGAATATTTGCTTTTGCAAATTCATAAAACATGTCGGCAGATGTCAAAGATTTTAGTTTTTTTGTATAATTTATCCATTATTCAGGATTTTCTTCCTCTATAAACACACCCGTTATCATATACCGTTTAAACACAAAAAAAAAATGAGGGTTCTTTGTTAAGAGCTGCTGTGTCTTTTTATTTTTTAAGAGGGTGTTAAAAGTCAAAGATCAGTTTGTATTGTGTTTTTTATTGAAAGGGTATTGCAAGCACCCACCATTAAGATGATGTTTTTGAGATTTTTTCAAGTGGTGTGTTCTTTTGGGAATTTTATTTTGGAATTAATTCAAATTAAAATATTTTACAATTCTTTTAATTCTTCACAAGATTGTGTTTAGAAGGATCTCTTCAAATATATTTAAAAGATACTAACAGTTTTTATTTCGAATTATTTATGAGATGAAATTAAAGATTTAAATATCTGAGATCTGGGAACTTTAGAAAATTAATTTCAACCTCCAAAAAGAAAATATCTTAAATAAGTTAATATTAATATTATTACAATAAAAATTTTACTTTGAATTTATTTTTTGCATTATTTCAAATTTTTATAAAAGCTCTTCTTTCCAAAGAATAATAAAATTAATTTTAAAAACTATTTTAATACTTGTACTTTACGCCCTCAGTAAATAAAAGCAATAGCAATCATTCAACTTAGTTTTTTTTTCCTCGTTTTTAGAGAAAATCATTTCGTATTGAGCATAAATTTGTAACTGGAGATGAGAAAGGACCAGGCAAATAATGTTGCTGCTGCTGATGATGATGATCATGATGATGAGGATGAAAATAATTAAGACCGATTCATTCCTCAACATGCAGGAATACTTACTAACACTTAAGTTAAATAAAATCTCTTACCAGCGCTACACTCATATATTAAATCACAACCCACGCATCATCATGATCAACCACGTTTTAAGGGGCAATTTTTGACTAAGATTTTTTGAACAAGTTTTAAAACAAACGCCTACGAAAAATGCTAAAATCAAAAATAAAAAAAATCGCAACAATTGAATAAGAGTGTAATCAAAAGAAAATAAGAAAAAAAAAGGAACACAGTATCTTATAGGCAGTCCTCTTGGCAACAGCATAAAAAATTAACCATCAATTTTATTTTAATGTGTTTTTTAGCAGCTTTTTTTTTCAAAACTTTTTTTAACAAGAAAAAAAAAAAAAGAAGCAAAGGTTAGTCTTTATAAGAAATGCTAGAATTAGGGTTTTGTTAGAGTAAAAATGATGTTTATTAAATCAAGGCCTAGCCCTACCTTGTTACAGACAATAAGATTTACTTCTGACTAGTCTTATGTCTTGGCTCTTCTTTTTTTTTTTTGATTAATATAAACAAAAACAAGTCTTGTTTATTTTTATTTTAATATTTTATCATATTTAAACTATTAACAAAAAAAGGTTTTGATTTTAAATGCTTTACTGTTGGACTTTTGTTCAATCAACATATTTTATAAAACTTTATTGTTATGATTTTTTTCTCTATATTTTTATTATTGCTGATCATGTTCTACCACAAACTTGGCTGCTAATATTTACGCAGCTTGACTTTAAATTGGTAGACATTCAATGGCTGCAGTTATACTGAAAAAAGAAAAAAAAAATACTTACAAAGGGGACTTTTGTTATTAACAAAATAAAAGCCATGATCATCATCACACGATCATTTTTAACATAATGCAGCTCTCACTTAACGCACTCACTTACTTATAAACTCAAACATTTATGCTTCATTAATTTTTGTTGGCCTCTCCTATTTTAATAATCTAGTGTTTTTGTTGGTGTTTTCTTTAATTTTTGTTATTGTTGTCATTTGCATTTACTGGAACTACAACGAAAACGACCAACACATTTTACAAATATTTTTTTTATTTTATTTTAATACTTTTTATATATTCTTTTTAGTTTTATTTTAAATACAAAATAAAATAAAAAAATATTTATGTGATTAAAACTAGTTTTGGAATTTTCTAGAAAAAAATCGTAATCTGAAAAAAAACCTTGACGCCTCTTTTTTTTAAAAGAAAACTAAAACTATTCCATAGCAAGTTCATAAAAGAAGAAAGAAAAAAAAGTAAACGACATTATTAAATCGGTTAGCAACTTTGTGATGGAAAAGTTTTAATTTCAATTTCATTTGTGTTGATTGAGTGTGCGGCAAAGCCAGTGTTGCCGCGGGGTAATGTATGCCAAACATCCTACCCACACACACAGCAAATTTTATTTAAAATAATTAAAACAATGTAAAGGATTAATGTTGCTTTATAAAAAGGTGGGTTTTTAAAAAACCCACATTAAATGTATAGAATTTAAATTTACTTTAATCGGGTTATATACACATATGTATGGACGACCTCAGCATGAAGTACAGTTTCGATGTTATATTTTTGGATTTTTTTGGAGGAAATTGCAAAAAAAAGAATTTTTTTATTATAAGTTTTTAGCACAATGCTCCACAGCTATTTATCCCCGGGGCCCAAATGAATTTTCATATTATTGAATTTTAGATAATAAATTAAAAACTACAAAAATAATTTTTATTAATACTTTAACTTAGCAGATGAATAATTTATATGATTTTTGTTTTTGTGTATAGATTTAGAAGGACTACTCATAAAAAAAAATTCACGTACTCGAGAGAAAAAAATTTTTAGGTCCACCTTCTAGCTCCGTGACCAACTAGGTGTTTGTACTTTTCCAAATAAACTCATTAAAGATACTCCAGCTGTGAAATTTTGATGATCCAACGTTCACAGGTTACAGAATTATTAAAAAAAAAAAAAAAAAAAACAATTTCTCTTTATGAATTTAAAGAGAGATCCTATGAGTTTAAAGAGAGATTTTTAGTATTTGCTTTATAATACTTTTAAAAATTCTGAAGATAATTAAGTAGTTTTTATACATAGGAGATTAAAAACTATATACGCCAAAAATATAAAATGCAATAATTCAAAATTAATGATATTCCTTACGAACTAATCTCAAATAATGATCAGTTCTCAAAATTTCTATACTATCTTCAAAAGTATTCCATATGAGTATCCTTCAAATGGAAGGCCGAAGTCACCAGGATATTTTTAGTAAACATATTTTAGCAGTAAGATATTTCATTGACTGTCAGTTAAATTCACTAATAGGTATAACGTTTTATTAAGCTGAATTAAATTATTAATAATATACATGATATCTTAATAGAAACGTCAGATGTAAAAAATATGTATGTCAGCTTATAATAATTATGAAAATGTCATTGAATCATTTGCCATATGGGGGTTTATTTGTGAAAAAACAATGTTTATAACTGAAGTGCATTTTATTATCTATTTATTTTATTCAGGATGGACACTATTGTATTTCCAATTTTAATTTAAAAAAAGAATAATATTCAAATTATGTAATTTTCCACTTCATTTTATATTGAGTAATTTTTCATTTTTTGCATTTTTTTCGACATCACAACTATTAACAATTTTAAAAGAGATCTTTTATATAATTCTTTACAAAATGTTATTTTTTTCAGCTCAGATTTCTGTGTGTGTGTGTATCGCATATATATAACCATAAAATGTATTGACATTATAACGATTTGTCCAACTTATTTTTGTATGAAATTATTTGGTCATCAGTTAAAAGACACATGAGTTACAGTTGAATTAAAAAAACAGTAAAAAAAACATATATGAGAAATGTTTTATGCGAATTTTTTTTGTTGATATTTTAGTAAAGGAAACTACTGATTTTTCATGGCTTCAAAAAAAAAAAAAAAAAAAAAAAAAAAAAAAAAAAAAAAAAAAAAAAAAAAAAAAAAAACAAATGACATACATATGAGAAAGAAAAAAAAATATTGAAGTTTTATTACAACAACTTTACAATAAAAAAAATTAAAATTTAACAAAATCTTTAGCAACGTTACTGTCTGATGTGTTTGTCTGCTTAAGTTCCTCATATGGTATTGGCGGCATTTTATTGGAAAAAAAAAACATCGTCAATGCAACAACAGTAGTTTACTTTAAGCTGAAAATATGTCCAATATTTTAACAACCAGTAGTCAGTAGAGATCACAGTGACATGTTGTTTGAAGAGTTTTTTTTTGAGGGGACAAATAAATGTTAATTTTTTTATATGTTAAAATTATAAGAAAATTATTTAAAATTTTAAAGATCTGTTTTAAATTTATTGATATGAAATTTTAATATATATTTTTTTTATCTTTTTTAATTTAAATTTATTTTTTTCTCTTTCCAGGTAAATATTGTTTTTCTAAATTTAAATTTTGATTTATGTTTCTCAAATAACAAGTAAGTTTTATAATAAGTTTTTATATATATATAAATA
>MINK01002681.1:180-20775 GCA_001735545.1 Phormia regina
TTATATATCTTAACGAAATGTTTAGTGGTGGTAAAATGGGTTGTCCACATGGGCTATAAAATCCAAATTTTTCCGAAGTCCCGTAGACTTTGATTGTAAACTTTTAACAATATATTGAAGATTAATAAAATGCATTTCGTAGGCCGATTCGTGATTTAGGATTCATGACAATATAAAGTCAAAACATTCATATAAAATCCATCAAATTAGGGAGGGTGTGTACCTTGACCACTAAAGTTATATAAAATTATTACTTGCTTTTAAAGGAAATTTTATTTTAGAGAAAAAATTGTAGATACTGCAAAAAAAAAAAAAAGTTATTGAACTGAACCAAAAAACTGCCAAATTGTTGTGCTTAAAAGATCAACGCAAATTACTCAAAAACTACAAGAGATAAATATCACATCCAAGCATGTTTTTGTAGGTCTTATCAGTGCCTACAATAATGTATAAAAATACTTCAAATCGGATGAAAAAAATATGGCAAGAGATTAAAAAAGTCCATTTTTATGTCAGAGCTATCCAACTTGATGCCCTTTATGCTCCGCTTCTGCTGGGTCTGTTCGGCCCCCCTTCCACTTTGTGTTCTAAACTCCTTTGCTACGACCACACCAAATTTAATGCCAATCCAATCAGCCGGTCAGAAGTTAACGATTTATTTCCAAAAAATTTCGATTGTAATGTAGAGAAGGCAAATAATAATGACGCCTCATTAACATGAAAGTACTTTAATAAGTTGTTGCCGTTACTGAAAACTAAAAAGTCTTTGCTGGGTAGTTATTATAAAGATAAAAATATAATTCTTATAAAAAGAACTTATATAAAAAATTAATAGTACCCAGGAAAATTTTTAGAACATTTTCTTAAATCATCATTTGATTGCATAGAATCAAATTTTCAAAATAATAATAATAATAATTGGTCGTATCAGGATATTTTCGTTTTGGTACTAGTTGTAGAAACTTAATACGGGTTTATTTAATTTTATTTTAAGTCATGAATTTTATATATATATGAGTTCCATTTTTTAAATATATTTATAAATTTATTTCTAGTATTACTGCTGCGGTTTATTCAATGCCCACGACTATGACTATAAACATTTGTCAGTTCCCGATAGTTGTTATGCATTCAAAATTGATGCTAATGACGAAGACCAAGATGTCAATATTCATCAGATCAATAATGTCGGATGCTTAGAAACTGTATGGAGATCATATAAATTTGCCGTACATCGTCATGTTCTATTCAATTGGGCACTATTTATAACTGAGGTAAACAATATTCATTATAAACTAAAATGCTATAAGCGTTCACGAAATAAAAAAAAAGATATAAATTCCAATAATACATATATTCAAGATATCTTTTTTCGATATTAAGCCATCGTTTTTTATATTTTGTAGGTATTAATATATGTATTTTTTATCCTTTGGTTTCAGCTTATAACTTTTATCTATTCGATTATTCTAAGTATTTTAATATTTAAACGTCGACTTAGACCACGTTTTGAAAATCTTAATCGTGCTGTTGTTCGCGAATTTTCAAATCAAAATCACATTGGGTCGAGACAACTGTTTATATCGAATTAATTGGTTTAATTTCTTAAATTACATCCGAACGAACATGTGGCGGAGGATTGAGTGGAATGGCCGCAACTCCTGTATATTTTGAAATTAAATTATTTAACTTGGTTTGTTGAATCTTTTGTGCCATATAATATGCCAGACATGTTATGACACTGTGTAATATCTGTAATTTAGAAAATAATTTTTTAATTAATAAATAGATATTTTTATACAATAACAACATTATTTTTAATTAATAATATGTTTTGGAATTTAAGATGTAAGGTAGAAAAGGGAAAACTTAGCTCTATTTTGTATAAAGTACTCCTTCTCAAGGCCGTGTACGACAAACTTTCTAAAAACTGAGATCCAGACTATATATGCATTATTTTATTATTTATTATACCATCCACCACAGATGAAAAAGGGGACATAGGTCTGCCATTTCGTTTGTAATTTCGACTATTTTTATTTATATTTTCTGAATCTTTGTAAGAAATTATGATGGTGTAATATGTATATAAAACGACCGGAAATCCTATTGAAATTCAGCAAGATCGGTTTATAAATATAGTGGAGATACGCTTAGAAAATTTGTTAATTAATTCTGTTAGGTTGATTCAAAGTCTACATGGGGTATAAATTTCTTCTAGAAACATAAAAACCCAATTGTACAAACCATTAGTTCTTTGAAAAACCATTCTAGAGTTCCCAGTTACTGAGATAATGACCTGACAATTTTAAATTATAGTAGTTATAATAACAACAAAGTTTCAATAAATTTTGTAAACAAATTGTGAAAAATATTTTTCTGACCCTATTTTTTTGTCCACACTTAAAAGGGACTTTAAGTTTTTACTTTATAAACGATATTTCAACCGATACACATCATTTCTTATATATCTTTTACAACTGTGGAGATGGGATTAAAAAGGGGCTCTAAAAAATGCGATCTTCAAGAGACCTTAAAACCGCAATTCGTCCTAATTTAAAAAAAAAAACCCATATACTATTGACACGCTTTCACTGAGTTATTAAAAATATTTTTTTAATTATTCCTAAAAAATGCCAATAGTCTACAGCTAAAAACAAAACCTTGTAACTGAATGTGTAGTTTTCGGGTGAAAAGATGGGTCCAGTTTGCAACAAATGGACCTCAGTAGGAGTCTTATAAAACAATGATCATATGTATTTTAAATGTTAATATTTTTCGATTTTACTACACTGAACATAATCTTTATTACATTGCCAAAAAAACTAAGAAATTAAAATAGAAAACACCCAAAGCGAAATATTTGGGGAAGCATTGAAATAGAGTAAGTAATAGAAATATAAATGGATTTAATCAATGTCTGCCCATGACCAAACGTTGAATTAAATTAGGATGAATGAAAGATCAGCGGTAAAGAAAAAAAAATAATAATAATAAATTGTGATATAATGTTATTACTTCGGTTTCATGATAATTAACAGATGTTCACCTATGGCGATATCTCGAAAATTTTACCCTTTGCAGAAAATTGGGAATCATTTAAATTGTCACTTTTTCACTTTGGCTCTTTTTTTATTCTACATGTATGGTTGATTTGTTAAAGAATATCCAAACTTTTAAGACATCAACCCTACCAATTTCAAAAGGCTTCCTTCTGTGACGATATCTTCAAAATTTCTATCTACAGAGTGATAACAAGACTCAGCTACTATTTTTTTATTATAACAAACATAACCATTGGTGGTTGGGGTATTATGTTGAGTTTGTAAGGCATAGAAATTATTATCCAACATCCACCTTAAAGTATACCAATCGACTCAGAATCATATTTTTTAACGATGTCCGTCCCTGCGTCTGCCTGGCTGGCCATGCAAACTTTGTACACAAAATACAGATCGTAATTTTAAAGATAATTGAATAAAATTTGGTACGTAGGATTTTCATGTTATACGAACGAAGTCTATTAGTCGCGAGTGGTTCATTATTTCTCCTAGTCTCAATACTAAGGTCTCTCGGAAACAGGGGTTGAACCCTGAAAAACACCTTTAAAATATTCCTAATATTTTAATGAAATTTGTTGAAAAAAAATTTCTTTACAAATATCAATATTTGTACCAAATTTTATGAAGATCGGTCTACAATTATCTACAGCTCCCATATAACTCCTTCAGCAATTCACTTCAACGCACATAAATCCCATAGGAATGTGTGTATCAACATTTTTATGAGTATAAATGAAGTACAAAATTTTGGCAAGATTTGTTCATAACTAACCATAGCTCTCATATAGAACCCAATTTCGGGAATCACCCAAACTATTATAAATGTGAATCTTATTATCGACGTAATATTCTGTTTTAGTATTATATATTTTCACTTAGGTGAAATAATGGACTGATCATGACAAATTTTAATAGGCTTCGTGACATAAAAAAAACAAATTTAATCAAATTTCCTTAAAAATTGAGACCTGTACTTTGTGCACAAGATTAACATGGCCAGCCAGCCAGTTATCCAGACGGACGGTCATCGTTAGATCGATTGAGTCGATTGGTATATTGGTGTTACAAACATCAGCACAAACGCATTATACGCCAACCACCTATGGTGGTGTAGGGTATAAAAATAAAAAATAAACAATCTTAAATAAATATTTTGGCTTTAGCCTATAATTTCTATATATAGACTAAAGTAAATCTTTCTTGTGATTGGGATTGTTCTCTATTTGCCAGCCATCTCTGTAAAAATATCTTTAGGAAAAGTATAATATTATTACACTTATGCTTTTAATGAGAATAATAAATTTTAAGAAAAACGAGCATAGAGACTTCTTCCGCCAAAAAATCATAATTTCTTTTATTTTTAAGTTCAGAATCTTTAATTTCAGAACACGGTGTAGATGTTAAATTTTTTTATTATATATACTTTAATCCCTAAAAAACGTGTTACAAAACTCAGCACTCAAAAACCGCTTTAAAGTTAGGCATATTTTAACGAAATTTGGTGAAAAGAAAAGAATAATGATATTTGTAAATTTCATGAAAATCGGTTCACAATTGACTATAGCTTCCATACAAAGAAACGAATAAAATCGGTCGAACATACTGCGATGAAAAAAAATCAATTAAGAACTTGCAAAATTGAGGTACTAAAATTTTAAAAAAGGAAATGACTCGAAAATTATATTAACAAATATTTGGCGAGCGATTAAATGTTTTATATGCTAAAAGAATTCTACATTAAGCCTCCTTAGCTCCACTCCTGTGGAATCTAATGGGTATTCCTTCCAAACTTAACTTAACACCCCTCTCTTATGCCTAAATCAAATTTGACGCTAATCCAATCAACCGATTAGAAGTTAAAGATTTATTTTCAAAAATATTATTTTTTATCCCACTGTGCACACCTCTGTTACGCCTATATATATGCAAATTCAACTAGCTGATTAAAAGTTACAGATTTATTTCCATTTTTTATTATTCTATCCCATTGTGCAATATACAAAAATACAAAAGAGGTCGTGAATTGAGCAGTTGTTTTGAATTTGTTAATGTAATAATCTTAAAAACTATTAACCTTTTTTCTATGTTTTTTTTTTATATTTCACATAAATTAATACTCACAATTCCAAAGAAGGTGTATAAAGATAAAGGTGATATTTTATAAACGCCTAAAACTATTGTTACAACAATTTTACTGAGAAATATATTGCCGATCTGCAAATAAAGATAAAATACAATTTAATACATATTGTGAATATTTTAATAATAAAAAAAATATAACTCAAAAGTCACGTTTGTACAATGAGACGAGAGTGAGTACTTATTACGTATTTTTTAATAAGGTGATTAAAACGTAGGTATTTTTAATATAAAAACAAAAATGCTATGAATAATAACTTTGAATTTTGTTGTTAATCACAAATTTTTAATTTTCGTTAGGTAAGTGCCATTTTGAGGATATCACAAATCAATTAAAATTTTGAGAAATGAATTAAAGAATTAAAGTGTTCCTTATATTATTTCAAATTGTTTTGCGATCTTCTCAGAAGTCAAGAGTAGATTTTTTTCCTTATAAAAATAGCAGCGTGTTATTTATATGTATAACGAAAATACTTTTTTTTAACCAATAACAAAATACATGAAATTGTTTCCATATTATTCATATTATTATTATTGTTTTCACATTTCCAATACAAATTTAATTGTATTTCGCATTCAAACTTACAATTTGTAAAATAAAGAATGATTCCATTACAGCTGCAGCACAACAAATAGCCGACATAATCATCGTTATATAGTTCATAACCATTCCATGGGTTTTTTGTTCATTATCGTAGGTAACCAACATTATAATTATATAGATAATGGCACAAATCTTAAATAAATTAAAAAACAATATTTCTGTTACATATTTAATTTTATTTATTAGTTAATTTTAATTTTATTAAACACTTACGATATTTAAACTATTAAAAATTATTAATATTGACTTAAGTGTTAAAGTTTTTAATTCCATTTTGTTAAACGTCTATAAGTTAAATGAAATAGAATTAAATAAAACGAACGTGTTGGTTGTTGATTCATATAAAATTCAACATTTCAATTTGAGTTGTGGTTTCTGTTCAGGGTTCTAAAATAATTAGCAATTAATTTTCTTATACATTTCTATAACTTAACTCATACTTTATACTCATACCTACCTACGTGCACCATTTAAAAATTTTAAATTTATTTTCAGTGTAAGTTTTTAAAGAGATTTTATTAATTTTTATAATCTATAAAAAAATGTAAATGTAGTTATATGTAAATTTTATTTTCATTTGAATTTATTTTTGTTACAAAAATTAATTAAAATTAATAGATATCAATAAATACATTTTAACTAATAGCTATAGCGCAGTGTGTCGGCCGTCAAATTGCATATCAATAAAATTGATAAAATAATGCCAAAAATCTGAAAATAAAAATAAATAAAATAAATACATTAAAGGTAATAAATTATACACATACAGTGTCTCATTAAAGTATTTAAATTTTTAAAATCATTAACGAAAATGGTTTAAAAGAATTATCCTTAGATTTGTTAACAAAATTTGATTTGTTTAATTGTTAACTTAATAATGAAAAAAACCGCAATAAAACCGCAAAAAACAAAACATTGCTTTGTTTCGGAAAAATTATTGAATTTACCTCACAAAAGTATTTGAATTTGTATCACGTCTATATTTGAAGATATCAAAAAAATAAAAATTGATGAAATTATTGTAATTTTTTGTAAGTATTACAGTTAAATGTTCAATGATTTATTTTCCCTATTTGGGTAAAAGTTTGAGGGACATTTAGTCCAATTGATTATGTAATGGACTAGAGAATTGATGTCGGAAGAACACGCACATTTCTCATCTATAAAGGAAAAATATGATTGTTTTTGCCATTTTAGTAAAAAATGTTAATTATTTATTTACTTATAAAATTATTTTATGTTAAAAACCCTATATTAAGGGTCCTATGAGTAATTGCATTATTAAAAATAACATATCTCAAATATAAAACCCATTTTGGCACCGATGCCATTAAAAATTTATTTCAAAACTAAAACACTTCAAATATACCCCAACATAATTGGGTTGTGTAATATTTTTTAGTTACATATCCACATTATTTTTGGACCAACAACTTGCACCCCAGAAATGCTGGAACTCAATTTTTTTTTATTTTATTTGGATTTAAATAAGTTATATTAACAGAAAAGTTAACTTCTTCGGGTATTTTTACCTTTTTGTAGAACCTAGTTAGCTTAAAAGACTTATAGTATATGAAAATTAAAAAAGAATTTTATGCCACCTTTTATACTATGGCATCAATTAAACATATACTTTCATAGCCAGTATCCAAGTTTACCATTTTATATAGCTAATACCTATAAAAACACAATCTAAAAGTTTTGATAGAATATGGTCCAATACATCAGTAAAATGGCTTCAATGTTAAAGATTTTTAATTTTTTACAATATAATGAAACTTTAGCAGTAAAAATGATTTTTTCAAAGGAATAGCTAAGTTCATTTTTATTTCCAAAGAAAAAAACACATAAAATTTAAGAAATAATTTAGGAAAAATTACCCGATTATCCAAATTTCCTATTTTTAAGACGTATGTGAAGAAATTTCGCCTATTTTCCCCAAAATTGTATTTTTTTTATTAGTTAGTATATGCTTAACTATAACACTTAATAACAATTAATATAAAAAATATATAGTTTCTGTCCTTTTCGTTTTTTTTAGTATATTTAAATATAGAAAATAAAAAATTCAAATACTTTTTTGAGGCACCTGGAATGACCGCAAGTGTTATTTTTCTCAATTTCTTGGAAACGATTTAACATTTTGTTTTACTTTTTGCGGCATTAAATAGAAGACTAATCATGCAAAAAAAAATCCATTCATAAAAAATTATTATTTTTTATTTACCTAATGTTATAACGTAAAATAACTCATATTTTTATTAAAAAATAAAAATTCACTAATTTATGTGAGACACTGTATGTACATTAGAGTGTCCCGTAGACAAAAATTTTGTAGGAACACAAGCTGAATATGGGAAAAATATTAAAAAGTTTTTTTTTTTTATTGATCTTCAGTTCCCTACCAGCGATTGAATGTCATGGGTCTAGAATATTTCGTTCAAAAAATCGTATTGAGTTTAGTTTTGAAATGGGTATCAAAAAATTCGTAATTCTAGGCCAATTATAGAAAAATGTTATATATTATAAAATTTGGTCCATAATCCTCCATTTTAGTACATCATGTAACAAAAATTTCGATATTTTTCTTAGATAAGAATTCTATAATTTTGTTCCTTTTAAGACTGAAATTTTAAAAATTGCTTTGTAGTAAGAACTGTTGAAAATATGTGAATGCTCGTCCTAAAGTGCATAAAAAAGTCTTCTATATTTTTTGCATAACCATCGTAAATTTACTAATTTCCTTGATATTTTTCCCATATTCAGCTAAACGTTTGAGAGGTGTTCCTACATCCAAATCTCGAAAAACGATATTCCTGGGACACTCTAATGTACATATATACAAATACATTAAAATGCCTTACGAAAAAATTGCAAATGTATCCCTCTAGAAATGAAGATGAGTGTGATTCAAAAATATTATATATGAATGTTTAAATTTATGTAAGCTGGACAATTTTATAAATAATTTTTATATCCCCACAGTAATGCTTGTGCAACTAAAGATAAGATTTTTTGTATTTAAAAATATAATTTACGAAGGCAAATTTACAAAACATTCACACTTTAATAAAATACTATTTAAACTAAAATCAATAGAATTTTTAAAATATTTTTTGCTCAAAATATGTATTTAGACGTCAACATTACACCATTATAGGTGATTGGGATATTATGCGTTTTTGCGGATGTTTGTAACGCATAGAAACAGTTATCCAACACTTACCAATCGGCTCAGAATTAAATCGATTTAACGATTTCCGTCCGTCCTCCTAGCTCTGGCTGCACGACTGGTCGTCCATTAAACCTTGTGCACAAAGATAATTCGATGAAATTTAGTACATGAGACGTTACGAGAACGTAGCTATTGAAATTGGTTGTAATCGGTCTATTATTTCACCTAGCCCCCATACAAATGTGCCAAATAGTGTTACAACACACAAAATTCAAAAATCACCTTAAAATTAGGAATATTTTAACAAAATTTGGTGAAAAGAAAAGAATATTAATATTTGTATTAAATTTCATGTTCATCGGTTCACAATTGACTATAGCCTTCATATAACCCCTTCCACAGGATATCACTTGACGCGCATAAATAAGTTTTATGTTAGTGGAAACAACATTATTAAATATATAACTGGAATTGGTATATAATTTACCATAGCTCCCATATGCTCGTCCTAAAGAGCATAAAATCATCTGGATGGTAGTAACAAATTTATATTTGTGTAATTTTCAATTTGGTATAAGTGTTAGTCTACAATTGACCACAAGATTAATATTCTTTTTTCAGTCGATCTTTTGTTTCTTTAATTTTATTACTACATCTGCATGTGGATAGTCCACGTAAATCTCTACAAAGAACATGTATATATATGTTATCTCTTTTAGTTTAAGAAATATTTTTTTCATTATTGGCCTCTTTTTTTAAACTTGACGGGTAAAATACATACCACAGGGTGACCAAATTTGTATTTCTAACCTCAACTCTCGTGACCGCTAGGAGCCAGTGATTTTTTAAAATACCTTCAACCGTGAATAAGTTACTGAATTTTTACCCCAAAATAATTAATTTTGGAACACTGTGCGACGTTTTTCTATCATATGTTGTATTTGAAAGCAAATTTTAAATTGATGGAAAACCACATATTTTGGAGGTACGTATTTAAATAATCGTTCTACGATGATTGAACCAAAAAAAATATTTTATATAACATCAATATTTAATATAATACAGTGTCTTGCAAAAACTAGAAAATTCTTACTTTTAAATAATAAAAAATAGTTATTTCAATTTATATCATTAAGTAAATACTTAAAATGACATAATCTTACCCTTCTTCTACCAAAAGACTTCATTTCTTAAAAAAAATCAATAAATTTTATAATTTTCAGGTTAAAATTTATTAAACATATTTATTTTTGGAAATAACTATAATCACAATAAGAACGAGAAAGAAAGATATAGACGGACAAGAGAGATAATACCCTACTCCATTGTGTGCAGCAAAAGTCGGGAGAGGGTCTTATTTTTTACACCAGTGGAATTGTGGACCAATAGTATGGTCAACTATGGACCTATCTTAATGAAATTCGGTACACAAATTAAACTTTTATGGAACTTTCATACATGTGCAAACATTTTATGGATTTTAAACCTCTTTTCTGGGAGATTATTTTTAGGCTTCGTTCTTAGACTATAAGCAACCTGTGTGCCTAATTTTATTAATTTATTGCGTATTTTCATTTTACATGAACGGACAGACGGATGGACGGACATTGTTAAATCGACTTAAAACCGATTGGTACAAATTAAGGCGGTTCGTAGATCAATATTTTCGGGTGTTATAAACACAAGCAGAAACGCTTTGTTGGTATTGGGTATAAAAAATTTAAGAAAATAATCATCAAAAATGATATTTCACTTTAACTTAGCATAAAAAGAAACCATGGATTAATATGAAAAATCCAGAATCAATTTTACTGTAACCGTGCAGCGTGATGTTACAATAGATAAAACAAATTTCATTTAGGATAATTATTTCTAATTTAATTATTTAATATTACAGAATTAATTTCGATTTAACCTTAAACTATATTTTTAAAACATTACAAACAATACTTTATGGATATTTAAAAAAAATACATAAATTTCAATAGAAATATCAGTATTTAGCAAGTGTTGTTTGAAATAAAAAGCTATTTTTAACACCGATTTTGTGTGTTTAAAAAAACTGGTTTATTCGACATTCGCAAAATGAACATTTTGAAAAAACCGGCTGGAAACCCGCATCGATCACCCTAATATTTACCCATTTCCCATCTATGTGAATGGGATATTTTTGCCTAATATTTCTTGTAGCAAGTCTTGTAAAAAGTAGCACAATTGAATTTGGTATAATCGGGTAATTTTTCCTAAATTTATTTTTTAAATTGGATGAACATTTAATAGAGATATTTATGACTTATTAATGACAAATACAATGATTTCATTTATTTTTATTTTATTCGTAATTTTTAAATACAAACGTGATAAAAATTTAAATACTTTTGTGAGGTACATTCGATGACTTTTCGATCTATTTGTTGAATAACTTGGAAACAAGGCAATATTTTAAATTACAGTTTTTTTGCATTATTAAGTTAACATATAGGAAAATAAATTTCTAAGAATTATTATTTTAAATTACAATAAAACCATTTTTTAAAATAACTAAAAAATGCAAATGCAATAAACTAAAAGATATTGGATATTGGATTGTTATAGTGATCCAAAATCTTTTCATGGGAAAATCACTAAATGATTTTTATTTGAATTCAGTACTGGGGAGTCTTAATGTACAGTAAAATACGTAGGATAATTAATAACATTTGTTATTAATTCTTGTATTTTGCTATCAGTTTTATAACATAATAAAAATCAACTCCAAATATTAAAGTTATCACAGAAAATATCCACAGAGAAATATTTGAAAAAATCTTGAAGAAATATATGTTGAAAATTTTAAAATTCGATAGATGAAAGATTTGTGATAGAGAAAAAGGAAATAAATTATTAAAACAATAAATTTTACTTCATTTTCAAGATATGTAATTGGCAAATTGATGAATGCTCCCCCCTTCTACCCTATATACCATTTACAGCTATGGTGATGGGTATAAAAAATCTCAAATTGCCAACATATGTATGTCGTTTACTCACCTCGAATCCAATTAATGAAATATGCGCCCATTTCTCCAAGCGATATATACTTAAATATGCTCTTGACACTGCTGATATGCAACCCTCATCATGGGGATAAAATGACTTTTTATTATTTTCAAAGTAATAACAACTATCTGGTACTTTCATAAAGTTGTTGGTGTAATCAGTGTATCCGTATTTGCCACAACACACGTACTGCAAAGAAAATAATTATATTTTTAATTCTCGTAAATCTTTTCTTTAGACCACATTAAATACATCTGGAAATTGTTATTTATATTAATTCTAAAATGATTGATTAACAAATAAGTAATTGCTGTGTGAGTAGAGACTATTAATATCATTGCACAGTGGGTGGGTCAAAATCAAGAATGTTATTATAAAAATTTATATATTTTTTATATGAGTGTCTTGACTTCAATAAAATTTAATTTTAAGATTAAGATTGATTTAAGAATAATATAAGATAAGTATTAAGCACATTTTTTTAAATATTTTCTGTGGCTAAAAGGTCACAGACTTATAAAAATAGGAATAAAAAGGACATTAGCCTATGGAAACTATTTTTCTTCACTTACTGCTTCCTGCATGGAATTCATTTTGCCACGTTCAACCAATTCCTCCACCCACGTATAGCTGACCATCACCTCCGTTGTGGTTTTCACTCTGAGTTCATCATAACGCCACAGTTTCCAAATATGTCCCGCTATTAATGCAAATAGTATTGTTATAAACTGAAAATTATATAGAAATATTTAAGATCAACTTATAAAAAAATGTAAAATTAAAGTAAAAATAAACTTACAAGTATTAACATTTTTACAGAACCATGGACAGCACCACAGCATCCTATAAATGCCGATATAACGAGTACAGTCCCTATAATGATTTGTACAATTTTCTCTGTATAATCCGGTGACCCATAATTATATTTTTGTAATTCGAATACGCTTTCGACAACACCTAAAATACCAAATATCTAAAAAGGGGAAGATAGAGTTATAAAGTTGAATTTTAATACCAAAACTCAAATTAAAAAAATTGGGGAACAATTTCGTTAAAATATTTTTATAAACTTCTGAAATGATCAAAAACCTTAAAACTGCACAAACCCATAGTGCAAAATAATTAAACAAAAAATAAAATTTGTATTGAATTTTATGTACAAAATACAAATTCAATTAACCTTAAAGTAGTATGGTAGGGTTCAAATGCACGCCAGGAGATAAATATGTTGCTTCTGTATATTTATATTTGCAACACCATAGGTCGTTAGGATGTTATGTATTTTTGCAGAAATTATAAAGCAAAAAACAAAGTATATATTCAAAGTATACCGTTCGATACAAAATCAATTTTTGAGACCGCTCATCTGATCGGCTGGACCAAGGAGGAAGTCGAATAAATTTAGTCATGATCGGTCTATATTAACCTAGCCCTCATACAAACGATCTCTCAGATTTTACACTCATAAATACCTTAAGAATACACTACGTGGGTCGGGCCATAATTAATAATAGTTCCCATAAAACCCCCTTTTAAAGCGCCAAAATTCTTGTAAACTAATGAACTAATACATTAAATCAAATAACTGATTTACTGATTCACCACTGATGTAATATTTTGTATTTGCATGCTTTTGTTTACACTTTATAAAAGTATCGGTCCGCAATGAGCACCTCTCTGAAATCTTATGTACAAAGACAATGATGAATGGTATCATATTGTAGGGCTTTTTTACTTCTTATACTATTTATATCCAAATAATTCCAATAAGTAAGGTATAGTGGATGTAAATTCATATTAGTACTGGCAAATTCTACTACCTTTAAATATTCGATACTACTCAATACCTCTTCATATGGTTACTCGATACTATTTGAAATTTAACGGATTTTTAATTTAAAATATAATTTAACAAATGCTCCTTTATTTAAAATTAAAATGAATAATATGTTAAATCAAATATCATGAAACAAAAATAAAAAAGTTAACATGAAATTCAACTTTTATAAAAATCAAAAAAATATAAAATTATTTTCATATATTTAAAAAAAAATATATCTTTATAGAGCCGTTTTATTTTTAATATATCATTCAAAAATAAAACTCTGAAAGTATTAAGTAACTATTTTTTTAAGTACTCAATATACTTAAAAAAGCGGGTACTCGGTACTCGATACTAATACTCAATAATTGCACATAACTATTCCATGCACTAACAACACAAAATATTTATTTATAAATTTGTGTTCAAAAATTTCAATACTTTAAAACAAAAGTATAATGAAAATTATATATACTTTTACTAAATCCATTTATATTAGGATACATAAGATATATAAATTGATTGATTGTGTGGTGATAAAATTCATTACTAATTGCACTGGTCAACGAAAAAATCCTCAACCAAAGATGAATAGTTGAACTTGATGCATTTTGATATGCTAAACACGAATTTGCTTTCAGTTTTTTCTCATTTTTTTATGGGTGCGTCTAATATTTCCGCCATAATACTCTAATATATTCCCAAAAACGCTGTGTACGATTGACATAAGTGATACAATAAAAAATGCGTACTAAAATAGTCTTCAAATCACCCAAACCTAATTTTTTAATGTGCTTAATAGTTTTAGAGTTATTTTGAAATAAAAAATCTTTTTCTTCCAAAATTTTAGATTTTTGTTACTAAAATTTCGTTTAATAAAATTAAAAAAATATCTAAACAGGTTACAGTTTATCATTCTTATTTTAAAGCTGGTAATGCTGAAAATAAAGTATAGAATGTATCTTCAAAATTGATGCATAAATCTGGATTTTATTCACAGTTAAGTAAAAATACCCATATTACATACAATTGGGTAAAAATACAGTGGTGGGCAAAATTCTTTTTTTTTTATTTTTTCTTGACATAACGAGTTAAACAAAAATCTGTATTTACTTTTTTCTAACACGTACAGATTTTTTATGGTCATGACTAATATCTCCACATTGTTCGCAATATTAAATTCGAAAATGGTTTGTCAAGAACCTTTTTCACGATTTTGTTAAATGATACACTAAAAGACGCATAAGAAAATTGTATTCAAGGTATGTCAATAATATTTTTTATTCGCTTAAGAATTTCGGAGCTGTGGATTAAAATTTCACCATAAAAACATATAATAATTTTTACGCCACTAATTACTGAATAACTAATCAATAATTAAATCAATTTTTTTGGAAATAAATCTGTCTGATCGACTGGTTGGATTTGCGTGAAATTTGGTATAGGCGTAGCAGACTCGGTAAAGATATCGACTTAATTTTTTTTTTTTAATCAATAGATAATGTTATTCTTCAACTATTAAAAAAACTAATAAAATTAGGCAAGCGATTGAAAATTGAGCCCACTTAGCCACGCCACTGAGGGGTTTGTTGTGTCTCAGACTTAACAGTGTACACAACTCTGCTGCGCTTATACCAACAGTAGTCACAGATTTATTTCAAAGAAATTTCGATTCCTCACCACTGTGTATTGGAGTGTAATTAATCTTAATTTCCGTCTAATTCATCTAATTTATTTTTTTTAAATGCGTTTTTTTGCCCACTATGTATTTTCCACTTAATTGTAGGCATGCATGGGTATTCCAACTTAGCTGTGAATATGATTCCAAAAATGTTGGCGAATTATTTATATAAATCCTTTATACCGCCCACGAATTGTAGTAAAATATATTCGAGTAATTGACTTATTTAGAACGCAATAAGCTCGACCTGATGGGGAAAAACTGAAAGCAGATTCGAGTTTAGCATGCTGAATGCCATAAAGTCCACAAATTTTTTTTTTAAGGAGTACGAAAAAATTTCGATCAGAATTATTAGTAAAGGCCGGAAGTTCATGCAAATAACTGTTTTTTGCCTCTACTCCTAGAACAGCAAATCAAAGAATTTGCTTTAAAATGGCATAGATTTGTTTGTGCATATTTCTTTGTTAATGCTATTTATCATATTTTGCTATAAGTGCATATTTTTGAGTCAAATTACTATTTTTTCACGTAAATTATTTTTTTTATTTGTTATAATTGTAGTTAACGAGAGAACGATTGTCAGTGAACCCCACCATATGATTCACTACACCATTGCCAATGTGTACTAAAATTCGAGAGAGGGCCAATTGGAGACCTATACTCTTATTAATTATAAATACTAATAAAGATTATTACGTCGATACTAAAATTCAAATGTATTTATGCACTTTTTGGTGAAATTTCATTAAAATATTTGTATTTTTAAGGTAATTTTGAGTGTTAAAACTAAATTCCGGGAGGACATTTGCATTGGGGGCTAGATGATATAATGGATATCTTCAAAATTGCTACCTTTACTTTGTTTACAAGGAAAGACAGCCAGACGCCCAGATGGACGGACATTGTTAAATCGACTCAGAAAATGATTATGAGTCGAACGGTATACTTTAAGGTGTGAGTCCGATATTTTTTCCGTGCGTTACAAACATTAGCACAAACGCATAATACCCCAACCACCTAATATGGTGGTGTAGGGTATAAATATTTAAATATATGACAAAGCTTTTTACAATTTTTATATGAGTTATGAATGGTGAATGACAGCATAGGTCCCTTGTCTTGTTTTAAGATAAATGATGGATAACTTTTGCAACCACCTATGTGGAAGACGAGGAAATCAATTAAAGTCACAAATCTTATTACTTACCCAGCAAAAACTTTGTAATGACATGTAGTTACGGATGCAGTTACTTTTCAATGATAACAACATATTTTCTGCATTACATGAAAGTAAATTAGTAAGTACTTACTTTTAACCTGATATGTGATCAATTAATTGAGATCAGATTTTTGAAAATATTATTTTTTTTTTTATCAATCTTTTTATTTAAATTATCGAGCTTGCTTTCAAAAATAACTCTTTGTATGTGTTAGTAAAATTTTCTACAGAACAAATTAATACGTGTGAAGAAAGTAATTTATTTCTGAGCGAATGAAACGAGTTGGACTTCTAGTTAATTTCTGTGCTTTTAGAATCGTTAAAACATGAAAATACATATATTATAATAACAATAATTTCGACAATTCAGTTTTAAATTATAATTTTTAATTTTAATATATGTATATTTTCAATAAATAATTTTAAATAATATTTAATTATAACTGATAATATAACAATTTACTATTCATTTGGCTAATAATGACTTCAGCAATACTTTAAAATTAATAAGTTATTAAATAGCTTCAAAGTAATTAGTTGTTATTAAGACATCTTAGTAATGACTTTCAGAAATGCCAAATGCATCTAATGTGAAAGTAGTGAAAAACCATTATATTAGCTTTTTAACTCATTGCATGGCAAGCAAAGTTTTTGCTGGGTAGTTTTTAAAAAAGTTCACAATAGCATGTACCCCTATGGTTAACAATTCACCTTCATATGAATGAAAAAAATCTTAAATTGTGGGAAAAAATTCGTAAAATCGTCATTTTAATACAATCGTAAAATCTGACAGCTTATAAAATATATTTTTATTACTAATATTTTTAACAATATGAATTATCTACACTGGGTCCAGTTTGTTCAGTTATTTATCACTTTAACACAGTCTTATTAATATTTTTCAGTTTTTTTCTTTTTTCCAGAAATTATTTATGTGCATATACTTTTGTTACTAACTGTACATTGCAAGCAAATATGCTTTTATCTTAAGCACACACATCTTTCTTTTTTCGTTAATAATTGTGAAATTTTCTTAAATTTTTTTAATTAACAAAATTATATTTGTATATTTTATTATAATTTAATTTATTGCAATAATTTTCTTTTTAAATATTTTCTTAAGTATTTTGTTTTTATTTTTAAAGACTCTTTATAGTTTTCCATAATTTTATTTTCACTATTTCACATATCATTAACACTCACCACACATGATGTATTAAAAATAATAATAGTCCATTGTAAGCAGGAACGATATGATGGCATTTTATTTTTTCTTTTTAAAAAATTTTTAAAATTAAAATTTGTTAAGTTTTTTTATTGCGGTATTTTTTAAATACACCGTGTATTTTCTTATATATGTTTTGGAGATATGTATATATTTGTTTTTGTTTTGTATATATATATATGTATATGTTATATTTTTTTGGTTTAATTTGTTAATAGTTTGGTTCTTTTAAATGTTTACAATTTAAAAAAAAAATAATGAAGAAGAACTGGCGAAAAATACGTCTAAACTTTGAACGAGTAAAATTCCAAATGAAACATTTCATAAAAATACAATAAAAACACAAACATTTAAAAAATAGCAAAAATATAATTAAATACCAACAACAATAAAAATGTCGAAAAGTTTAAACATTTTGAGGTGAATATTTTTGCGCTCTCTGTTTTTGTTTCAGTTTTTCTTTTTTTTTTTGGGCGATTAATTATGCCAAGATTTTCCAAAACTACGTGTATGTATGTGTATGATTGTTTATGTGGGTGTGTAGCGTACGTATGGAAATTGATGTGAGTTTTTGGACGAAAGAGTGTTTTTCTTCAGACGAGTATGAATGATTTTAATTTGCAAAACGTTTGTGCGTTTTTCTTTCTTTTTGTTAATTGTATTTTGAAAAAAAAAACAGTTTATCGCAAAGAAATGAAAAGACTTAAGTCATTTGTTTACTATTCGATTGTAGTTTAAATTAACGTACATACATATATATGTATATAGATATGTACTTGTTAATATTTTCGATTTTAGGCATGTGTATCCAATAGAGTTTCCGATTATCTTGATCATTTAAATTTTTCTAATTTCCCTGAAAATGGGAGAAAGTCATAAGTTTTTATTTGATAACTAAATTATTCATATTGTTATACATACATATACATAGTATATATTTATATTAGGGTGGATCCAGTTGTATGGAGAATAAATAAGATATCAATGTATACAGAGTAAATTATCGTTTCGTAAGCTAGATCTTAAAGAAAACATGTCCTTTTTCGAGTTCTTCGGACACTTTTCATATTTCTTTCAAAGAACCAGATGAAGATTTGGTATCACAAGAATGCACTTAGAGCACGCATTTAACGACGTAGCAAAAATTTAGAACCAGGTAATAATTTTTCAAATTTTTGCTAAAAAATTTAGAAATTTTAATTTTTTACACATAAATATATTTGATATAATAGTGGTTATACAGAAACGGGTTTTTTCATTTATTAATTTAAAATTTTTAAAACAAGGCCCTTATTTTTTAAAACACTTCCCCTCACTTTAAAAAAAATTCATGTAAATTGTTTCTGTTTTTCTAAAATTTGTATGGAAGTTGTTTCAAAGTGAGTTGAAGAAATTTAGGAAATAAGGGAAATAATTTCAATCATATACAAATGTTTCTATATGGGAAAGATTTGTGTTTAGCATCGAAATTTGCGTATTTTTCTAAGCTTTTTAATGATATACAATACCTTATACTTCTATTAACAAACAATGAAATAAATTGAGTTTAAGCGAAATACCCACAAAACTTATACCAAGAAGTGTCTTTATTGACTCCTTCTTCGGCGGAGAGCGTAAACAAAATCGCTCTTTTTGGTTATGTAATGGGTATAAACAAATAAACCAATTTGCATAAAATTTGTGAGTATATTTATGAGCTGGATTATTTTTAATAAAAAAATATTTTAAAAATACAATTTTTGTAAAATTTTCCATGCCTTTAGTTTAAATAGTATTTTATTTAATTAAATTACATTTTGGGTGTCATTGGAAATGTTTCATTTAATACTATTGATATGTGCAATCATTTTATCTCATTGGTTGAGTTAATTGATTTGGTGCATATTATTTATTTTTAATTTTGGAAAAAAATTTTTGTTAGTGGATATATTTGAATGGAAATTTACACTTGGGTAGATTTTTTGGTATTTGCATTTGTTACCTAATTTATCGATATCGGGAAGCAAAAATTTCTATTACTAACAAATGCATAAATTTATCAAGAAAGCTATAAATTCGTGTAAAATATCGCGTAAATCTCGAAAACTTTTTTTATTTAATTATTACTGCGATTTAAAAAATCTATCAATATTTATGTGTAATAAATACTTCCATGCATTTTCAAAAATTGCTAATTTAAACTTCCGGCAAATAACTGCATAAAATTAACATTTTGGGTCTTAATGGGTTAATTACGTGTAATCTTCAATGTAATGTTAGGTTAAAAGAATTGGTCCATTATTATTCCTTACACCTCTCTTTTTTATTGGATCCTAATTGCATACTAGTTTATCCATTTCGTTAATATATTCTATTAATTTCCATGGATTAATACCTCTTATATCAGATAAGTTATGAAAGAAAATTCGATACTACTCAATACTTTTTCATTTGAGTACTCAATACTATTCGATACTTAACGGAATTTTTATTTTGAATAAATGTTTTGTTTTATTAAAATTAAAACAAAACGAAAATTTTGTAAATTTGTTTATATAAAACAAAAAATACACAGAAAAAAGTAAAAATTGACTTCAATTACGAAATTTGTAATATTAATTAATTTTTAATTGATTTCGCTCTAATTATC
>MINK01002682.1:0-25379 GCA_001735545.1 Phormia regina
ATACATACATACATACATACATACATACATACATACATACATACGTACATACGTACATATCAAAAATTCAAAAAATATAATTTCAAAAAATTGTTCATTAAAATTTTAATAAAATGAAACTTACCTTTTGTTAATTTAATATCATTTTCAGTGGTTGTAATTTCAGCAGCATCTATATATTTTGGTTGTTATTTATATATCGTGTTGTTGTTGTTGTTTTTTTTTTTCATTTTAGGTTGATATTTGTTTGTATATTGATGAATTGTGCGTCATTACACATGACAAAGGTGATGATGTACAAATTAAATTATAATTTTGTTTTACAAATATTGTGCCACGAAATTAAATATAATAAAAAATATATATATATATATACACAGGTGCAGAATCACAATTCAATTGTTGTAGTTTTTAAAAATAAAAGAAACATGCAAAATATAAAATAAATATTTATATGAATTATTAATAATATAATATTTAAAACTATTAAAAATATTTAATAAAAAACATGCAATAATTTAAATTTTTATATAAGAATTTCTAAATTAATACTTAAATTTTTTTATTATTAATTATTTGTATAAAAGTCTTAATTGTTTATATAAAATAAATTAAATAAAATAAAACAATTTAATTAATCTTTAAGGCAGTTAAATGATATTTATCAGTTGACATTTAACAGCAATAAATCCAAGTTAATCTATGTTTGTCTATTACCTCCGTCTCTATTTCTGTCTGGATATTGACCAACATCCTTTGATAACTAAATAAATGTAGTTTTTGTTATTGTATATTTGTTTAATAATATTATTGAAACAAATGTTCATACCCAACAAACAATAAGATTTGATTTCATATTGAGAATGTTTTAATTGGAAATGATTTTTGTATTAAATAAAAGAAATTCTTTCTCAACAAAAACACTTTTTTATTAGGAAATTATTAGTAATTATAAAATTATACTCAAAATTAATTCGGCTTTAAAGACTTAAATTCTGTGCTTACTTTTAGGTTTATAATTTGTAATGGGATAAAAAAAATAAGTATTTTTTTTCTTTAATGCTTTAATTTCAGGGTGATAGTACAAACTGTGTTGTTTTACGGATATTGAACAAAAAGAATTTCAGTTCCTCGGGTCTCGGGTCATATAAAGAAATCACGATCACTGAATGGAAACATGGTAGTGAAAAATTAATACTCAGATTAGAAAACATTTTCAAAGAAAATTCCCTCAACTTTGGAGAAAAAATAATGTCACGAAAGGTTAATTGAATTGCTCCTGTTGTTTGTCAGAAAATTTGAAAGGAAATCTCTCGATCGTGGAGTGGTATCAAAGAAATTATTATATCGAAAAAGGCGAATACTTCCGGAACCCCGAGGAGTTTAAATATATTGAACCCTAATTAAAAATAATTCAATGAACACAAAATGCTCATTAAAGTCTGAAACGCTGCTTAAAAATAAGTGAACTTATTCGAGAAAAATATGACCGAACTTTAATCTGAAAAATACCAGATATTTCCTTACAACTACTAAGAAATAATTTATTCTTTTATATTTGGAAATTTAACATAACAGTCATTAATAAAAATTTAATTTGGAAAAATTGTCTTCGTTTTTTCATTATCAGCACAATATTATATATGTATATGATAGTGCTAATGTATTTTAATGTCAAAAATAGTTATCACCCTAATGTATTTGTGTATATCTGTCTGCTTATGTATCTTCATACATACACATATATACATACATAAATAATTATGGATATTACTTTTATAAGACTAGCATTATTAAATTTCTTATAAATATTAATAAATGTATAGATTCATACATAGTTTCATTATTTACCTTGTGATACATTACGACTTAATGAATCCATACTGCCACTTAAACCATTTTGTGCACTTCGGTCTACAGCATTTAAGTCTGCTGAACTTTCGTTGGGTTGCAGGGTACGTGGCACATCCATAATGTTACGTTGTGCACTACTTTCATCACCCAATATTTGTGAACAATCCAAACCTTCTGGTACACGTAAAATGGCAACGGATAAGTACATGTCCAATGCCTTTTAAGTTAAAAAAGAAAAACAACATATACATATGTTAAAATAACTATAATTAGGAATAACAAAGATTGCTATACTAGGATTTTTTCAAAGAATTTCGTCTGAAAAAAATACAATGTTTAAAGAACATTATTTGCTATTTTTCGTTCTGCAAAGAAAGTTTCTTTCATTTCCAAAGATTCTAAAATATTTCTTAACTAAAAAACTTTCACTTTAACAAAATAAAATAAAATAAAATAAAATAAAATAAAATAAAATAAAATAAAATAAAATAAAAGATTTTAGATTCCAAGTTTCTAGTATCAAAAAAAATCTTTCCTTTTAAATACGGAGAACATGTTCTAAGTATATGTAGGATGGTATTCGTTTATGTGAAAAACTAAAAAAAAAAAAAATATTGGTCTCCCTGTTATGTTTTAGACCAACGATTCTCAAATGGGGTCCGCGACCCACAAGGGGTCCGTAAGGACATTCATGAGGAGTCGCGAAGATATATTGGAAAGTATTTATAAATACACAATTTTTTAATAAAAATATTATGTTGAAATTTTAAATAATAATTCCAATTAAAGCCTGAATCTATTAAAAAGTGGAAAGATATATTTATACCAGAGAACTAAAATAATTGTTATTTTTTAGTTTTTTAACTCCAAAAAGAATTAAGAGCCAATTGCCTTAAAAACTGATTCCATTACATTATTGTGATCTTTATGGAATCTAATATATTTTAAAATATGTATGAAAAATTCCGGACCAACAACTTGAGTTAAAATTCCAAAAGCAAATAAGTCGATAGCAAGAATATATAAAAATATTTAAAACTGGACGAGAAATTTTATATGTCAAAGGCACCCTTATTTAAGCCCCTTATCTTTGCCACAGAGTTGTCTATTGAGTGCACCTTCCAACATTGTATACAGCTCTGCTACGCCTGTGAAAAATTCTACCCAAATCTCAACAAGCCGATTAGAAGTTATAGATATTTCCATACAATTTCGATTCTGCCCATTGGGCAAGGGCTTTAATAACTTTCAATGCCCTTATAAAACATTTATAATAAAAGCCATGCGCTCCATTTAATTTTGAACCAAAAGGTGAAATATAGCGTAATTTTATCAGCTTCTTGGCTGCTTAAACTGTTTTCATCATCATACATTTTTAAGTAGAAGGCAAAGAATGATATTCGATATGCTTTATCCAAAAACGATCTCATGGAACAAAAATAATAGAGAACATTTCAATAATATATTGTAAATTATTTTATCTTTACATAACATTTCATCTTATTTTGTTCTTGTGGGTCGCGATTCCATTGTGATGTCAAAAAGGGGTCATAATGCAAGATCTTGTGAGAAACCCTGTTTTAGACTGTTCAAAACCAATTTAAAGGTAAATCAAAGCGACTAAAAGATCATAAACTGTGGAAAACTTAAAGATATAAATCCGGAAATTTTAAATGAAAATAAATTATTCATCGAACCAAAAAAAGTTTTTAGACGATATTTTAAGAGGATGAGAACACTTATGTATATGTACCCTAACGTACATACATACACATACACATGTACATATTTCGAAAAATTTCAAAAGACCAGAATGAAAATCTTAGCAAACTGAAGAACAAATAAAACTTTATATTTCTAATTTTCTCCTTTCACATTTTAAGGATATCATCTTACTTACCTTGTGCATAATGTTGAAGTATTGATTTAAATCCTTATGTTCACATGTCTGCCAGTCCGCTTTGTAGCCCATTAATAAAATATTGGGTTTTAGTTTGCCAATGCCAGCAGCCTAAATGTATAACAAAGAAACAATTGAGAACAAGTTTAAGGAAAAAGTCATTAATCAAAACTTAAATTATAAAAAGATCTATATTAAGTTGAAAAATAAAATGTAACATTTAGTATAATGACCTTTGGCAAGGACTTATTGTTAGGAATTAATCCCTCAAGCGATGCGTTGAAATAACACTACATTTTTCATTTTCATTATGACCAAAAATCATACTCAAACACACACACACACACACACATACGTACATAGATAAGCAAAAATACACAGGAGAATGTTTTCTAGTTAAACACTCTATTAATATTTAAATCTTTTTCTTACATACTAACTAAACTAACGAACTAACTAATAAACAAACATACAAACAAACTTACTAACCTGCATTAAGGCTCTTGAACCAGATTCGAAATCTTCACCATCCACCAAGGAATAGAAACCTTTAACACGATGACGACGGAACCATGTGGTAGCACGTTCTTGCAAATAATTACGATAACGTTGAGAACTAGAACCACGCAATACGTGACCACACACCATCAAAGATAAATTCTTGGTTAACATGTAGGCAAAGTCAACAAGTACGGGACGTGTATTTGGCAAACCGGATAAAACCAATATTTGTGGACGATAGTTTTTAACATGCTCCTCAACATTATTCAATTGTTGCACAGATAACAAGGCATTCTTGTACGTTTGTGCCTGTGTAGTGGAGCCCCAATTGACGTCTGGCTTCCTATAAGCAACAATTAAGTACAATGCCAACACAACCGAAAATGTAATCAAAGCTGTTGCCCATGATATCAAAAACATAACAGCTACACACAGTATAGCGCCCAAGAGACTTAGCCACATATTGTAGTACTAAAAAAAAAAATGAAAACGAAAAGGAAAAACAAAAACAAAAACAAAGAAAATATTAAAAAGAATGAAATTAGCAAAAATAGTTTTGTGAAACAATTTTCACCATTTCCACAGATTTATTTAATCACACGCAGTTTACACATAACAATATTTTCTGCTTCAATTCTGACTTCATTAACGAAAAATATAAAGAGAATCAGAATTGCTACAAAAACAACTATAAGTATGAGATTCTAAACACTTCTACTTAATTGTATTGGAGTTCCTTATTAATGATATTTTTCTTAAATATTTCTCAATCATTTGGAAATGGTGTTAAGACTTAGTATAACAATTTAAGTTACATAGATTGTATTTTCTTACTAATAATTACTACTACTCACTTTAAATGTTGGACGCCAACCGACTGGTTTTGCCAAACTGGCATGGAATGTACTAAAGTTGATCAACATATAAGCTGCCAAAAAGAAATTCGATATAAGTGGAGCAATGAGATTTAGTTCACCAATTAATATGAAACTATAAAAATCAAAACCAAACACAAACACAAACGTAAAATTTAACAGGCATCAGTAATTCAATTCCAACCAGCAGCAGGTTAATTGTTAAAGGAAACCAAAAAGAAGTATAAAGAATTAATAAATAATTAAATATATATTAAAGATTAATTATAATCTATGCAGAGGAGTATTTAATACATTAATTGGTTACTGGACACTTACGCTACAGCAATTATAAATGTTAAAACGTAACCACGAACTGGTTCATTATTTTTTCCAAACCCTTTAGCAAACCATACAATTTTCGGATAAAGTTCATCTTTGCATAGAGCCTACAACAAGAACATGAAATAAAATATAATAAAATAAAATTAATAATATATTATTTTAATATGAAATAAATTAAATTTCTTAGTATTTATGACAATCATGATAAAGTTTTAATTAAATTTCTTACCTGGAAAACTTTTGGTGCTGACACTAAACTGGCCAAAGCTGAGGATAAGGTGGCTGCAAAACAACCAGCATAGATTAAGGGACCAAAACCTGATACTAATTCAATTACTTGAAATGAATTTTGCAGCCCATATTCGCAAGGAACTGAAAAAGAACAAGAAAAAAATTATGTGTAAAAAAAATATATATTTCACAACACAATTTAATAAACTTAATAAAAAAAGGATGTTTGTAAGTATTTTTGTATTTGTAAGCAGGTAAAAAATAATGTTACTACGTGTTTTGATTTTAAATCGTTATCATAAAATGGAAGAATTTTTAAATTGTAAAATAAACCTATTTAATTTTGAATTAAAAAAGTTTTTTTTTTTTAATTAAGATATTATTGTTTAATTTAAAAAGGGGAGTTTAGCAGGGAAAAATATTTGATGTAATATTTATTCTATATTTTAAGTGAATTGCTATTAGTTAGTTATAAGTATTAAAGATTTTTTTTGACTTTTTTTTTTTTTGAATTTTTCAATTGATTTGTCACAACATATTTTTTTCTCTCTTATTGCATGGTACAACTACTAAAGGTAGAGTCATTAGAAGGTTCGTTCTCAATTTTATTTGATATACAAAATAAAATAAAAACAAAAAGGTAAAAGAACTAATTATGTTGGTCCAAGTACACACACAGCAATTTTTCTTTTTCTGAAATAGTTCTATTTTTTCCTGTGATCTTGCATTTACGTTCAAACACAAAATATTACTTAAGCAATTCTAGGCTTAATTGCCTTGATTTGTTTTTGATTTTAAGTACGAAAATTAAAAGCAAAACGAATTTCAAAACTTTGTACTTGTTCGTATTCCCTCTCGCTCTCTCTCTCTCTCTCACATAAAATCAAATTTGCTGCAAGAATAATTTCCTTGTGTGAACGTCGACTTAAACAAAATCTCTTTGTGAACAAATTTCATTTCAAATTATTATTAAAAACAAAAACTATTCATCAATATATTATATGTAAATGGACAAACAATGAATATAAAAAATATTTATAAAACGTTCTCAGAATGGAGTTTTGCATTTCTGGATGTATTTCGAATATTAAATGGAAACAAAATAATTTATATATTTTTTTTAATTTTGAATTTTATATCTTCTTCTCTATTAATTCTACCTTTATTTATTATATTATGCCTATATCTTATAGTTAATTTACGATGAGATCTTCTTAATTATTATAGCATATTTTTGTTTGTCCTGCCTATATAAAATTACTTTTAATTTTTAATAAAAATTTGAATTTTGAGAGAAAAAATAAATATTTAGTAAAAACATGATTTTTTTTTAATTTGAATTGATTAGATATTTTATATAAACTATAACTTAGTAACTAAAATAACACATTTTGTATATTGTGTAACATTTAAAATTAATTTTCTTTTTTTAATTATGATATAGTAGTTAAAACATTTTACAATTAAATGAACTACATTTTAAATTAGGCTGCACAATTAAATTATTAAGATATGTTCCAGAATTAAAAGATTTTCAAAATAAATACAACTTTAAAACCCTAACAGTCTGAGTAAAAAAATATATATATAAAAATCAATTAGCAGATTAAAATATAATACTTGTAAAAAGGTTTGTTTATTGTGTCAACTAAATAATTAATCAAATGAATTAAATACAAAAGAATGTTGAAATATAAATTATTTTTAAAAATATAGTAACAACAAAAAATATGTTTTGTAGTAGCCTTGATCATTAGGTGCTTTTTTAGAATCCTTTTAAAATCATACATTTCACGATTTAACCTTTAATTTGGCAGTTTTAAAAAGTATTAAACTACATATAAAAAATGCCTCAAATGAAAACGGTCTTATATTAAGAACCTTTTTTATATATATGTTTTACCAACAATTATTAAACAAATTGCAAAAACTTTGCTTTAAAAGAAAAATTCTTTTTACAAACACATTTATTTTTAAATTTTATGGAGCAAAAAAAGAAATAAATATTAAGTTAAACAAAACACGTTTATATACTTAAATCATGACTAACAACAATTTTGCAAAGTAAACATTCATAAATTTTAAAAAATGAACAATAACTGACAGAAAATCTTTCTCTTTTTTCTCTCAACAAAAATCCTAAGAATTTTTTTCTTTTTTTTCGTACTGGTATTTAGATATACATATATTCAGAGTAAGGCCATCTTCAGTCATAAAAAAAGGTTAAATAAAATAGAATTAGATGTATGGGTGTGTGTGTGTGTGTGTATAAGTATACTTACTTCCTGTACAATTCAAAAAGGCAAATGAGCCATTAACCATGTCAGCAACATCACCAGTAGCATCACGAGCTACGGTGGCACCAGCTATTACAACCATAATCAAATATGTGATTGTTGTTATTAAAATGGCCAATAAAGTACCTTTTGGTATGGATTTTTGTGGATCCTTATGAAAAAGGTATGCAAGTAGAAAAACACAACAACATTAACAATAAATAAATTGTTCATAAAAAAAAAAATAAACATTTTTGGGTCCAAAAAGAATTAAATAATAATGATAATGATAACATTTATTTTTACCTTTAAATCACCAGAAATGTTGGCACCAGCTAAAATACCAGTTGCTGCGGGAAAGAATATGGCAAAAACAGAAAAGAAATCATGACGTACACCCTTTTCCATGCGATAATCCGCAAAAAAATTATCCTTTAATAATGTCACTAAAAAATATAATTAAATAACAAAAAACAAATTAAACAGAAATTCACCAACGAACGAAAAAATAAAAAGAAAAAAACTTACTGTTATATCCCAGAAAACCTTGAGCCCGTTCTTCATCACTTTTAGGACCAATAATACTGCCAATTATAAAATCAGCTATGGCTATTAACAATATAACCAATAGGCCAATTTGTGCCTATTAAATATACACATACAAACAAATGACAACATATTTACTTAACATTAATTAGTATGTTACTTACTTTGGCCTCCCATTCCATACCGACCACAACGATTATCAACAATATTAATATTGTAACGCTGCCAATAATGCGTACATCTTGTATGCCGCCATCGATAATGCTGACACCCAAAGAATTCAATAAATCTAACATTGATTCACAAAAACCAACCACATACATAGCACATGCCACAGCATTTGCAAGTGAGAATATTAAACCAATCGAACCACCAAACTCCGGACCCAGTGAACGTGATATCATGTAATATGTGCCACCTTAAAATGAATGCAAGAAAACGAAACAAAAAGAACAACAAAATTAAAATCACTCACATTAAATGTTTTTCCTTCATTTGTAGAATAAAGTTTTTTTTTCTTATTTTAATTGGGTGTTAAAAGTATATAAGTGCTTGTATTTAATAAACTATTTGCAACTTTTCGATTCTATACTTTTATGTTGTGTATTGAATTTGAAATGGTTCGTAAGATTTATTAGATATTGCCAGCATCATCGTTTTTACATTAATATACTTTGGCATCGTCATCATACACATCATTAGAAGATGATGATGATGATGATGATGATGGTGGTGGTGATGATGAGGTATTCTAATGGCTTTGTTTGGTTTGTAAAACAACATTACAATTTTGCCTTTTTATTTTATTTAATTTTATTTGGTCCTTCGACAAGAAAATAGCATTTAATTTTTAAAGGTTAATAGGCATTGTTAGAGTATTGTAATAGAAAATCAAAAGATTTTTTCCAAAATGGCTGTGATTTGCAAATATTCTTTCAATGTTATATTTCCTTTGACAAATATTTTTAGAAATTATTTCTTTATTTTAAAGAATTGAACTTTGAACTCGACTATGTTTGGATATTTATACTATTATGCATTAAACCTTTTATGATGTCTTTGTCATCATAAAATACATTTTTCTTAATAATAGATTTATTAACAACAATTGGTTTGTTTTAAGACCCATTTAGTTGAAAACTTAGCTAGAAAAAATACTCTGTTCTGCAATAAAAGATTTTGATATGTTGAATAAGAAACTGTATTTTTTATAACATACAGATTTTCTTATGGCCTGGGCTATAAATTTCTATAAATGAGATCTGACAATTTAAATTATCTAAATATAAAATTCAAAATCTTTAGTCATACTAGTGTAACCGCAACATTAAGTGGGTCATATTCCATTTTTTTGAGGAGTTAAAAACAATTTTTTGCAGACCACTGTTATGGGCAATAGAATCTTAGTAGGTTTAATATTTAAGCAGTTAATAAAAAGAAAATAAGTCAAAATAGCATTTCTAACTATTTTCTACTTTTATGGGTTTCGATTTATTGCATTAGAAATTCTTTTTTCACATTAATCTTTTCAAACCACTAAAATTCTTAATAAAGGGAAGATTTTTATAAATATAAAAAAATCCCTTCCTTTAACAAACAAAAAGTGAAGAAATTTTACTGGCACCTATGTGTGTTATTACCATATCAATACAATAAATTATCCTTGAAAATGTACATAATACGCACACACATATAAAAATAAAAAAAAAATCAAGGTTTTTCTCAAGATACACTTAGTAAACTTTAAATGAATCGAGAAAAACAAAATAAAATTATCAAGAAAATGATAATTTTATTTTTGGTTATTTTTTACATGTGTGTGTGTGTATGAGTTGTAGTAAGTAAAAATAAAATTCAAAATTGTTTTCTCACAGCATTTTGAAAAGTACTTACCGCCCTTGATGACACCATTTGTACTAATCGCTGACATTGACAAGGCTGTAATACTGGTGACAATTGTTGTAGTTAAAATTAAAATGAAACCCTCCAAGATACCAGCTTGTCCGACTACCCAACTGAGACGCAAAAACAGCATGACACCCCAAATATTCAGTAGACATCTCACTAAAACACCTTTGATCCAGCCAAACTTTAACATACCATTCATGGCAGCACCACCCGTTTCCGGATCCTGATTACGATTCAAGCTGTGAGTATTCTATAGGGATTAAAACAGAAAAACAAAAAAAAAAAAAAAAAAAAAAAAGGAAAAATTATAAAACAACAATATTAAGATTGGTAACAAAATGAAAAAATACTTGTAAAACATACTTCTTTTACTTATATTTAAATTACATTTTTATGATTGCAATGTAAAGATTTACAGATACAAACAAAATATAACAATTTCTAACAAACAATTTTTACACACATGTCTACACGAAATGGATTTTGGCACATTTAAGAAAATCAAGGAAATGTTAAAAGGAAGTAAAAATATAACAAAAGATGCTAAAAAAAGAAAATCATATATTTGTCATAAAAATAAAAAATAATATATTCGCAAATGTACGATTACGCAGCAACAGGAACTATACACATATATAAATATCAAATTTAAAAAAAAATTATGTGAGTGTATGTCCTACATACAAACATATGTTCATTCATGTAAACAGTACTGCATGGCTATGGCGAAACATGTTGTTGTTTATAAACAAAATTTTAAGAAAAAAAAAAATAAAATTCATATTATAAATACATGTATAACAAGTACATTAGAATGGACCCAAAATGAAATTTATTTTATATTCACGCGAAGGATCACATTGTATTCAAGTTTAAATTTAAAAATTTGCAATAATGTTAATTTTTTGTTAACAAAATTTCTATCTAATATTTGATTCATTAACACTTTTCTTACGATAAAAACCCACGAAAATATTTTCTTTTCCATGCCACCTAATGTACACATACATATGTATGTATGTATGTATGTATGCGCCTGAAAGTTTACTATATGCAAACTTCGCTGTAATGTTATATGTGTAGTAATTTTATAGCTTACAAAAAAAATCATAAAAAAATGTTTGAAGCAAAAATAAACATGACTACGTAAATTTCAGGTGTTTCAACCGCAAAAATTTAACTTAAAGTTAAGTAAAAGAAAAAAAAAAATAAGTAAAATATTTTATATTTATATATTTGCCATAACGAATTGTATTCAATTGCTAAAATTTAATATGGTTTAAAAATTTGATGTTTCCTGGAAATAAAATTTAAAGCAATGCGATATAATAAAAATCGAAAGAATATTATAGCGAAAAAAAAGATGAAAGAAATTTCGATTAATTTGATTACAACAAAAAAATAATAATAATAAATACTTTCACCAAAAGAAGTCTTCAATCAACGAATACATTACTACATAATTAATTCAATTAAAAGCTTTTTGAAATTTATAATTATTATATTATTTACTAAAAACTGTAAAGAAAATAAAAAATAGAAAAATGTTGACAACTAAAGAATTTATTAAATCAATCAAGTTGATGATTGAATGAATTAAAAATTTAATATGAAATAAAATATTACTTAAATTTCATTTTTATTGAAATGGAATTACATTTTGAAGCAAAATGAAAGAACTTATTTAAAAAAAAAAACACTATTAAAATAATATTTGTTTTATAATAGAAATCATTAAATATTGTCATAAATTTTATCTGAATAAATCTATATTAGAAATGTTTAAACATGTTATTTAAAATTGAACCTTAAAGTGGTAGTTATAATGCACTTTTCTTGATTTTAAACATTACTGATTTAAACTCATTTATTATTAACTAAAGATTTATATTTTATAACAATTTTTCTAAAATATTATGCATAAATTAATGTCCTAAATGTATAATGAAAACAATTTCAAAATTTACGCAGTAAAATTTAATTCATATTAAATTTTTATTTACATAATAAACAATTTCTTCTTCAACCCAATATAAATCGTAAAACTGCAAAAGAAGAATTTAATTTAAAACAAATTATTATTTATACAAAATCCATAAAGTAAATAGTTATGCATGAAAAAATTTAATTCTTTTATAAAATAGTTTTCTTTATAAATAAATCTGAATTTTGTTTAATTACTTTCCTTATTTATTGAATAAGATTTCCTTGAAAAACTATTTGGCATTAATTATGAAATCACTGTATAATTTCTGCCTGTATTCAGAGAACTACTTACTTGCTTTCTGAACAAATAAAAAAAAGTTACTCAAGGCCCATTTAAAGGTGAAAAAGGGTTTTTTAAAGTTTTTCAAGGGACTTTTCTTTTATTTTGTTTTTTTTTATCTTAAGGCTAAAGGAGTATTAAAACAATGGAATGAGTACCTACATGTTCAAACATATTTATGAATGGAAAATTCACTCGTGTAGAAGAAAAATAATTACAAAACCTTCATACAGTAGGTTAATTCATATTTATTTTTCGTCTAAAGTATTAAAAAAAAATGGTGAAATATCAATATGACTATAAGACACTCTACATATGAGGGAAAAACTTTATTCAACTTAAAAGTTGAATTTGCCGACGTCAACATATATGTATAATGTAGTGTATTTCTCCCCCAAAGAAAATAAATGTAAACCACAGTTACACATACAAAGAGAAAATCACACCTTTTACATTTACAAATGATACAAAAATCGAGGCAAACAAACCCATATAACCACAGACCATAGAGGAAACGTAAGATTAAAACATACATTTGTAAAGCATAAATTGAAAGTTAAAGAGAGAGAGAGAGAGAGAAAAGTAAAGAACATCTGTTTCTTGTATTTTTGGAAAATAAATGTTTTATAAGACAAATATTTATGGTTATTTGTCATAAAGAAAATTGAAAAATTGTTATAAAAAAGAAGCGATAAGTTAAAACAAAGAAAATGTTTTCTTCTCCACTTTTTTTTTTAATCAAAAAACTTTGAAAGGAAATAATAAGAATAAAAATTGTTTTAAAATAATTTGAAAATTCAACTTAAATGGGTTCATTTGAAATAAATTATTATTATGTTTTTTTCTTTGGTTTCATTTCAACATTTCAATTTAGAAATTTAAATAATCACGTGTAAGAAATAAACGTTAGGGTGGCCCCAAAATAAAAGGTGTCAATGTTTCTCGTGCAAATGAAAATCGACTAAAACAATTTTTCATTTAACGTAGGGACATGCCCAATATATGAATGTATGTATGTATGCATAAAAAACAAGCAATCATCCACAAAGTTTACTATACACTATACACACGGTTTTTAAATGAACGTTTTTTTAGAATTTTAAAAGATTTTGAAATTTTAGATGTTTTTTTTTTTAGTTTTTTCCCCCGTTTTCAAATTAAACCATGTTTGCGGACTGTTTTTCGGATATCAAGAGTTACATAAGCTACATAAAAATTCAAAATTTCAAAGTTTGATGACAAACTAAACTCCTAAAATTTCTTTGATCTCGTCCCCTATTCATGCGATAAATTCTAGTGATAAAAATGATATTTTACCACATGATGGCTATATGATTATATCATCTAGTGATGAAAATAATTTTGCACTAACTCCAAAGCGATACAGATAATTATTCAGTGATTCAGATTAATAATATATATTAAAAGAATTTTCTAAAAAAAAAACAAACTTCAGTTTATTTGAATCATTTTCTGTCTCTTTTGTAATTAATGAAATATAATATTAATATATTTTTGTTGAATTTTTTAATGCGATTTTGTTTTGATCTTTTAATTATAATTTAAATTTATGCGGTTTTTCAGAATTTTAAAACAAATCATTAGTTTTTATATGAAACTAGAGCAACTGTTCTTAAATGGGGGTCCGCGATCCACAAGAGGTTCGTAATTACTTTTCGTAGATGTTTTGAAAACAAAAAATTAAAATAAAAATATTACATAGAAAACTTAACTAAAAATTCCAATTGAGTCTAGAATCGATTTAAAAATGGGAAAACATATTTATAACAGGGACCGAAAATTTAATTTTTGAAACCAAAAAAGTCGTAACAATCAAATGTCAAAAAAACTGATTCAAATACATTAGTGTAATCTTTATGGAGTCTACTTTCATTAAGTGATATGTTCGACTATAAAATTTACATTTTTCCCAAGGTCCAAAGATTTTGATTGAACAGCTTTAACAAAACTGCTTTGGGATTTTAAAAAATACAGACTTTCATACCTCGGCATCTTGTGTTATTGAAAATATTTCCTATTTTAAATGCATTCCCTTACAGAAAACTATAGAATTTGTAGATGTTCATAAAGAAGATCTTAACTTTAAAGATTTTAAAATTTTATATTTCAAAAGTAACCTACTTTAAGACCTCTTAGCCCCTACCCTTAGGTACTGTTGGGTACCCTTTCCAAACTTATCATTGTACTTACCTCTACTACATATATTAAACATTATAATTTTAATGTTAATTTTAAATTACTTTTTCTTACATAACATTTTATCTTATTTTTAAAGTTGTAGTGGGTCGCGATAGCACTACAATATCAAAAAAGGGTCGCGAAGCAAGATCTTGTGAGAACTCCTGGGCTAGAGTATTGTTTTATGAAAATTCAATTTATGCGTGTTTTTTTTATTTTTTTTTTTTTTTTTTTTTGAGCGCATAAAACGAGACCTGAGTGTAATGCAGTAAGTCTCTGCCAGCATTGTCTATCCAAGTTTGAACTAAAGAGTAACCACAAGTTGTTATATATAGCAGAATATGATATCTCTTTCCTACCCAAGAAGTCTCACCATTCGGTAAGAAGTATACCTTAGTTTTAATGCTTTTTGGGGTAACACTATTTAGGGTATCAAATTGTTGTCATTAAGGAGGGAAAATGTAGCTCCATTTTATTTTTAAAAACTAATTTAAATTTATTTCTCTTTTAAGAAAAATTCTTTTAAATATTATTTGTTTTTGCAACTTTCTTCGATATCTAATGATTTTAAATTTTGTAATTTTCTATAATTTGTTTAACAAATTTTATTTCATGATACTTTAATTTAAAAAAAAATGTTTATATATGAACCACTAGCAAACATTTTTAACCCGGCTGAATAGTTTTTTTAAATAAACGTGTTTCAAAACTAAACTAAATTAATACGTGATAGAAAAAAGTGAAATCTGAATCTTGTTGAGCTCAATAAATTCTATATTTAATCCCACCACACTGATGTCTTCATTTAATTGTATACAGAGGTATTTCCAATTTACTGTGAATAAAATCAAGATTATTGTAGCTTTGAGGTAAAGATGATAAAAATTTACTTTTCAAATGAAATTGTTGTATGAAAGAAAAGTTTTGTAGACTTATTTTGAAATGAACAAAACTTTTAGGTTAGATCGATTTAAAACCAATTTTATTTCATATAAATCATGCACATTGTTCTTTGGTTATAGTAAAATATATTCGAAAGTTGGCTTATTAAGGCGAAATATTAGACACTAACGATGTGGACCTAGATGGAATCCATTCACAATTTTTTTTTTTTTTCCTTAGGAAATACGAAAAATGGTTTCTGTTATAGATCTGTTTAAATAAGATTTGATGGTATAATTTATATGTCTATGAAACCCATATAAAAACTGCGCACGAAAAAATCTCTGCATGCATATCTGCTTATAAAATGAAATTTTTATTAATGACTGTTATGTTCAACATAAAAAAATTATTTGTTTCCTGGTGGTTTTCAAGGAAATATCTGATATTTTCCAGAATTATTTATTAAATGGCCGATATGATTTCTTGAACATTTTTAATTATGTATCTAAATTTTGTTTGTCAAGGGCTAGTGAGCCTAATGGCAGAATAATAGAACTACTAATTTCTCACCACATCAAAAGCTATAAGTCAAAGAGAATGCAGGGATTTTCTCTTTTTATAAGTTTGTACTAAATATCGAAAATACTTAGTTATGATTTTATGTAGATTATTTTGTGTCTAGTAAAATTGTATATATGTATACGTATTTATATGAGTATATGCTTTTTAACACATCTTTTTTTTTTTTTTTTTTTTTTTTGCTTTCTTTCTTTTTTGTAAACTATTAATTTATACAACAATTTATTGCATTATATGATTGAAAAAATATACCAATATTGGACAAAGAAAAACTTGTAACAATATAATGCAATAAAAAATTATCACACATACACACACAAATAATTTTTATAAATTTAATTGATATTGCAATTTACGAACCAATGAACTGCGATCATTTATTGAAATCAATCGATTGTAAAACTGTAAAAATTTCACATTAAAATATTTTTGTTTAATTTTTTACTTGTGAACCAAATTGTATAACTTTCTTCTGTTCATAATAAATTTCAAAGGGCCATAATATGATCCTCAAGGTTTTCTTATTACAATTATGTAAAAAAGTGCTTTGTAATAAATAAAAAAGAATTAGTGAAAAGTATATTTCTTTACTCTCTGTTAAAAGTAAACCAATAAATTTTTTAAACTTTTGCAATATAAATAAAAAAATATTGTTTTTTTTTTTTTTTTTTACTTTGATAAATTACATTGAAACAATAAGTTCAAAACTAAACATCATGATAATTATTATTATAATTATTTGCATATGGTATAAAGGGATATTATTTAGGTTATCAATTCCCCTATGTTGCATAGAATCTAAAAACATTTTAAAAACGTAAAAATCAGCTTTGGTCAGTAATCAATGCTTTCCGTAAAACTTCTTCTAAAAACTGTAAAATTTTTGCTATTTTAATTAATTTAATTTTATCCTAAAGTTCCTTCCAGCTTAAAGTTTAGCTATACTTGAAATTACATAAAATCAGAGGTCACAAACAAATAACTCATTTGATTTTTATAATATTAATATGGATTAGCCATATTTCATTTATATATAAAAAAAACATTAGATATTGTATTATTATTAGTATTGAATTTATTACATTAAATGCGTCCTTGTGGTGGAATTAAATTTTAAAATTATATAAAATTTCCCACATAAAAAATAAATATTACAAATACATACATACATATTTATTTCATTTCATTAAAGTCAAATGTCAAACAAATATTGTCTAATTAAGTTGATGTCTTCTGATATATTTTAAATGCTGTCAGTTAGCTTCAAAATTCCTTTTCATTTAACCATTTTTGCAATCTGTCACATTGTCCTTCACATTTGTCCCTAGAATTTTTTTTTTTTGTCATTTTAAACTACAACGAATGACCTTAGAAATGTGTCCTTTTTTTTGTTTATTTTCAAAACCCAAATGTATAAAAACAAACAAAGAAAATGAAAAGGAATTATATTTCATAAAATAAAAACCCCTTTTTAAAGTAATAAATTTATTTTGAGCGTTTTGTTTTCCCTTTATATACACATATATATATATACCTATTTACTATGTATTGATGAAAATAGTAGTTAGTATTCTAATTTTATTTGATGACATTCATTTGTCAACATTTTTTTTTTTTTTTCTTTCTTTTTTCTTTACGTTTTCATTATTTTATGTGTTGCTGTTTTCATTTTCAATTAATTTTATGACAATTTTTATGTCCCACCAGACCACAAGTGAAGAGTTTACAAATTAAGACCATCAATTAATTGATTAATATTTGTTTTTTTTTTTTCTGCCCCTCTTTTTCTCTTTTCGTGTTTATGTATAGGAGTGTGTCGTTTTTTAATCATTTAATCACTAAAACAGCAGCCAAATAAAGTTCAAATGTTTTTATTATTATTATTATTACTGAATGTGGGGTTAGGTCATGAACTAATGAGCCAACCATGATTTGAGGCTAAATGAAAATTTATTAAACGCAGACAGACCTATAGACAGACGTATTGACAATAAGACATGAAACGGTCATTAGGAATAATGAAAATTATAAAAAAAAACGAGAGTAATTATGAATATAAAATAATGTTGGAATATGGTAAAAATTATTAATATTTTTCATGGTTGATAAAAGAATGAATCTCATATAAATTTGGATAAAAGTAAACAACATTTGACATACAATTAAACTTTACCAAAACATATTAAATTAGGCTCATCGAATTTAATACTTTGGTGATTTAAAAATAGTAATTATTTAAATTTAACTTGTTACACCAACCTCGTGACTAACTAAATAAAATGTATTGGAATTTAATAAATCATCATTATACTAAATCTGAAAAAGTTTGAGTTCAAAGTTCATGTAAGAGGTTACATGAATTTATAATCATTAAACTAGAAAAAGCAATACGTATCCCTTACCTTTCCAGTTAATGTTGCATTATGTAGTTCATCCAAAGTGGGACGGTAGGCAGCTTGTATAGACATGATATTACGATAATTATCCAGACGTGGCAAAGCTTCTCTGGTAAAATGTCTAAATCGAAATTCATTAACATAAATTAAAAATTCAATTTATTTTATATTTTTATAGATATAAACTTACCGAAAACTTTTACCATATTTAGTGTCATATTCATTCTCCAATAGTTCACGATCCTCATTGGAATCATCAGAATCTTCTTCGTTTTGTGGTTCCACTTGAAAGCGTGTTGTCTGCAGGTCTTTGAAACGCGAAGGTTTATCCTTGTCACGAAAACTGCTCTTAATAGATTGTCTAAAAAAAAAACCAAAATATTAGAAAAAATTTGTTACTTTGTTTAAAATTATAAAGAACGAAAAAAAACCAAACAGAAAGGCATCCTTTTTTCTTAACAATAACCCGACTAATTTATCAAAACCTCCACAAGGGATGAAAATAAAAAGAAACAAAAAAAAACTTCATTCTGCCACAATGAAATGGAAAATGTGCGATTATTAAAAAAATCTCTTAACGAAACAAGCAGAGAAACTGTTTTATTTGTTGTTTTAATTAAAGAAAATGTGTGAAAATAACACGTATATTTTTTCATAAATTTCTCAACTTTTTTTCATTTCTTTTTTTTTTTTTTGCCTTTAAAGATAAACTTTATTTTAATTCGGTGTTTATATTTTTGTTTTTTTTTTTTCATTTTGTTTCCTTTCCCCAGTCTACGGTACGCGTTCTATTTTAAAACAAAATTAAATTTACTTACAGTCGGCAAAAACAAAAAATCTTCAATTCGCTTAAAATGGAAAAATGTAAAGTGGATATAATATTAATTTCATTGCGAGGGGGTATTTCATATATTAACATATATTCTTATTTTTTTTTAAATGCTGAGAGTACCATGAAGCAAATCTCATAACATTTGGTAAAATTATAAAATACTCCATATAATTTTCATTTTAGTTAACATATAAATGACTTTACCACCATTGGCAATCATTTACAACACAACCAACAAAAAATCAAAAAAAAAAAAAAAAAAAAAACCCAAAAAAAAAAAAAAAAAAAAAAAAAAAAAACTTTTTACAAATTAACTTTTATTTTGCTACAGATTAAGAGGTTAAGAATACAAAAAAAAAAAAGAGTTAAGAAAAAGGGTGATATTTAAACAAATTATGACAACAATAAAATAACAAATGAAATATTAAGGTAACTTATATACACTCAAACAAATGTTGCTGGCAAAAAATCTACAGCTATAATCTCTTTACAAATAATTAATTAACAAATTTATTTTACTTAGTGTAAATTAAAGATAGAAAAAGGAAATAATTTTCTTCTTTTTTTCTTCTTATCTTACTACAAGATATTTAATGTGTTTAATGATGTTTAAACCCAAATAAATTTTAAATTCTAGGGAAAAGAAAATGAATCGTGAATGGAAAAAGTTATGTATTTTATAACAATTATGTTTATCCCATACTTTCTTCACACCCTTTGCTAGGAAACGCCTACTGTATATTTCCGATTTTTTACAGGATACTTTAACAGAAATTAAAAATGTTGATTGAAAACGCAATGTTACACCCACATTAATATTAAGGAAGAAGGAAAACAAAATAAGTACAATACTTTATACGAGAGGAGAATTAAATTTAAATGAAAAAACTAAAAATAAAAAACTATTAAATTGAATCACATTTATTTTTATGTTTAAATGAATTTTCATTTCAAATTAAATTATGTTGTAAAAAAATTATTAAGTTGTCATGAGCATTTTAAAAGAATTAAAATAAATTTAATAAGAATGCAAAGAGAATTTGTACTTTAAATTATAATAATATTTCGTGTTATAATAATAATTGAGCTTGTCATTGATAATTAACCCATTGCTATATTATTCATTGATTTATTCATTTGCCTGGCAGTTATTAATCATTTTCCTTACTATAGTAAATTGTAATACAAAAAAAAATAAATAAATAATAATAATAATTCTATATAATTAATAGGCAAACACATTTTTTGTAATACTATTTAAGGTGACACTAAACAATCGATTTTCATAAAAAATATACCACTATAAAGATACTTCCTCATAGATGTGCAAAATATAGAATTTATTAAAATCAGTTTTGTATTTAAGCGGTAAAAAAATATACCACAACTCACATGAATATATTTGCATAAACAAAATAAATAAATGAACGTGTAAATTTACTTAACTATATATTATCATATGTATTTACAACTTTCTCATTCAAAACCTTATCTCATTGTTATTATTTTTTTTTATAAAAACAAACTGGAACAGTTGGAAGGAATTACATTTTGTTATTAGAAGTTGCAATTTTTTTATTATTTTAATTCAAATTTATATGGGCAGGAGAGCGCCCTAGGTGTACTCTCTTTAACTAAATTTTACAAAATAGTTAAATGAGTAAAATAACAAACAGACTAATAATAATAATAATAATAATAATAATAATAATAATAATAATAATATACCTATTAGTTTAAAACATTTTATGATACCCATGGGGAATTCTCTTTTCACGTTTGTCTTTATGAAACCGACCTTCAACTTAAAATATTCTGACTTTATGAAACAACTTTTGGTGCAATTATGTTAACAACACTTTTTGCTGTACAAGAAAAAAATCAAGACCTGAAATGGTTCCATGTGGTGGCGACAAATACCCAAAGTCAAAAATTCCAAAAAAAAAGTGTTTGAAACTAACAAGTTTTTTTATTTCTTGTTATTTCTGTAATCGAGGATTTTAGCACAAGTGTCCAATTCTTTTAATGTAGACCAGAGGTTCTCACAAAGTCTTGCTTTGCGACCCACTTTTAAACTTGATTTGAAAGCGCGATCAAAATCAAGTTTAAACGTCAGATAAAATACTATATTAATAATTTTGACATTGTTTTGGATTCATGAGACTTTTAGTAACAAAAAACTAATTGTTTGTTCATCTAATATTATTACTTGCGACCACAAAGTATCGTGACTTTGTTTTGAAGGACAAAAGATCGAAAAAAATAATTCCAAATAAGAATTAGTGTCGATAAAAATTGTTCTAATACTAAAATGTTTTCTAATCTACTGATTCAGAATAAAAATTTAAAACATCAGATTTATTTTAATTTATTTATTTTTAAATTAATCTGGTATTGCTTCTACATTTGTTTTGAGAGAATTTTTGAATTAGAAAGTCGTTTAAACAAAATTCCTTTTTATTCCCAAACTTCTCTGCAAAATAAAAACTTTGTGTCCTTAACATTCAGAAGTCGCACTATTCCAGACAACTCTAACTATCTTGTTCTACATGGTATTATGCTATGGTAAAATTCGGAAAGGGCATTGAAACTATAAAGTTAATAATAAATTTACACAAAAAAAAATTGTACTTTAATTAAATTTGTACTTCAATTAAATTAAAGTAAACTATTTATCTTTTTAATTAAAAGTTTTCACTATCACATCGCAATTTTCTTTATATTGCCATTGCTAATGCCATTCGATTCATAAAAGAACTTATTTTATATCTTTACTTTTGTCTATAGTTTAAAGATGTTTTGAATAAAGATATCATAGTCTCATGCTTTCATGGGAATTTTAATTTCGACAAGATCTCTTCGCAACCCCCCACGAATGTCCTTACGGACCTGTTACGGGTTGCGGCACCCCATTTGAGAACCGTTGATGTAGACTATAAACACTTGTAGATAATGATCAGCATGGATTTAATTAGCGTGCAATTAACCAGTATTAAATTGTGTTGTGCAAAAGTCGTGAAAGCAAATTTTAAAAAATTTCGGATATTTCAAAACTCATAACAGATGCTTATAGCTCTTGAAATTATACATCATTAGGCATATATCTCGTTAATGTGGCCTCAACAGAAATCTTGAAGGAGGTATAAAAACTTGGAGAGAAAAAACGTGAAGAGCCAGTCAAGAGGTACATTTTTCGCGAGGCGCCAAAGCTCTTCAACAATTTTACATATTTTGTTATAACGGGTGATGGCAATATAAATCAAATTAAAACTAAAATAAGTTCCTTTGTAAAGTTTAACTTATGCATAAAATGAAAATTCACCAAAAAATTTCATCAACGGTTTTCATGGGCTAAGACCGCAATGTTTTTTTAGTTTAACATTAATTGTCGAGGCACTGCCAAGGCGCTTATTAAATTTGACAATGATATATGTCAATCTGTAGCTGTTTTAATACCATATATTAAAATCAATATGGCGTTCGAAAAAAAAAACATTATTTTTCATTTAATGCAACTTAAGAGATTGGACTATGTGCAAGTGAAACATGTATATAAATGACATTGTCTTATGATTTATTTTAAAAAAAATATATAAATAAACGGATGAATATGAACAACACAACATTAATAAAAACTGAATTTTAAAAATTTTATAAGAAGATTTATTTAATTATTAATTCGATGATATATTCACTTATAACGATATTTTTTATTTGTATTTCAGATATAGCATTGTAGGGTACATAAATGCGATAATTTTTGATTTAGGACTGTTAATATTTGGCATATAAAACATATTCAAGAGTGACCTCAATATCTTTTTTATTTCATGAAATTTCTATTTTTTAAGGTTTTTTTTCACAACATTATTTGTTACTTTTTATTGAAAATTAAAATTAATACATTTCTACTTGCTTTTGGACATATACATATGTATGTATGTGTGTATATTATACATACATATGTATATCTAATTTTATTCACTATACAAATTGAAAGTTCAATTTTAAACAAAATTGTTTTTGCAATAAAGATTATTATATTATTATTGAATAATATTTTTACTTACAAATCATTTTGCAGAATTTGTGTTATTATATTCTATTTATATTTCATAAAATGTTAATTTAATTATGTTAAATGATATTAAAATAGGGTTAAATTTTTATTTTTCTTATTTTCCTATAAAAATGAAATATTCAAATGCACTTTTAACCATATAGTTATGGATGTGCATGTAAATAATTAGAATGGTTCGAAATAAATTTTATATAATTTTTGAAAAAAAAATGAAAAGAAAATCCTTTAATTGAAAGTTATTCCAGTAAATAATAATAAATGGAGAAGAAAAATCATTTTGAAATCAAAAATAAATTAAAATTTAAATAAAATATATGAAAATTATATACAGTTAACTACATATTTGTGTTTGTGTTTACCAATACCTTTGATATTTACATATTCTATATTCAAAAATATTAAATAATTTATAATTAACAAATTATATATAAAATTTATACGTATATGCTGTACATATCCATTTTATATATAATATGTTAATTAATGTACATATTAAATAATTTTTTAAATCATGATTTATTAATTTAAAAATATATTTTTTACATTTTTCTCCGCGGTAAATGCAAATAAAATGATTAAGCTGTTAAAAAAAAAAAAAAAAAAAAAAAAAATCATTTTAAAATTTTAATAATTTGTTTTGCAATTTTTTAAATTATACAAAATCACGTAAAAATAAAATTTACTTTATAATTATTATTTAACATAAAATTTTTAAAATTAATCTGTTTTTTAATTTTACAAATTAAAAAAAAAAAAAAAAACAACAAAAAAAACCTATAAACTATTTTTAAAATCTTTCTTCCATATTTAGTGCTAACAATCGTGTAAATAAAATATTACTTTCAATAATTTTAATTTAAATACCTTTTCATATGTTCAGATACATGAAGATGTAAATTTTTGACCTCCCTAATTAATATACAAATTGTTAATTGTTTATGTATAATAATGTCATTTAAATAATATTTATTTTTCCGAGAAATAAGTATTTCAAATACATGTCAAATATTACAATTATTCAAATTATTAAATCATATTAGTGTAAAGTTTCAAATCAAAATGGATTTAATTTAATTATACATTTACATATTTGGACATTAAATAAAAAAATAAAAAATGCTGAATTAATTGTAAATTTAATAGTTTCAATAAATTCACGATAACACAGAGCAACAGATAATTTTACATTAGAAATCAATGAGAAAAGTATATAAAAATATTCGATATATTAAAAAAATTTATGAAAAATAGATCGTAATGCTATTTAAGTAGAAAAAATATTAAATATATTTACAAAATTTTCATTTATATATATTTATATAATATATCTATGCATGTAGGTATGTAGGTGTGTATGTATGTATGCATGTAGGTATGTATGTATGTATGTATGTATGAAGCGAAAAGAGAGGTAAAAATGGATATCTAAACATTATTGTCAGAAGTTGGGTTATAGTTTTCTTTAAAATGTAGTCATTTTTTTTAAAAAATTGCTTTTCAGAAAAAATTTGCTTTTGATTGTTATAAAAATATGGATGAGTTGGTCGCTGGTTCAACCCCATTGTGATGCTATTATTATTTTTAACAAAATGTCTAAAAATAAATAAAACAAACGTGTACAGGACGTTAGTCATTAAAAAGTAGATGGTTGTTATAGTCCCAAGCTTAAATCTCATTAAAGGTATCTTCAGGTACATATTTTTGTAGTACACATAGAATCTTAAAA
>MINK01002689.1:0-19099 GCA_001735545.1 Phormia regina
GTTTAAAAAAATTAATTTGACCAAATTATTGCATGATTGTATGAGAGAGTATTTTTATTAGCAATTTCTAATTATTTTTCAGCCAATATTAATTATTATAATAATTAAAAAAAACGTACTTTTTTACATTTAAAAATCCTTTGATCGCACATACCGCTAAAATTTGTTGTGGTGAATTGATGTCGTTCGAGTCATTTTTAAGCGAACGCTTCTTTCTATTTCCAAATTCAAACTGCTTTTAAGAAAAAAAAAACAAATTAAATTATAAATTTTAACCTCAAATTAATGAGATCTTTCAACAGATTAACATAATTAAATGGAATCTTTAAGTAACAAAAAATTATCCTAAATATATCGCCTTAAAAACGACCAAGAATATGAACTTTTAACCAATATAATCATATTCAAAGTAGGGTATGACCCAGTTGTTTAAATCCAATCATTAATCAATAGTAATTTTTTTTCGATAACTTATTTATGTTCTTTAACAATATTACAATAACTAACAAAAATTAACAACTTTATAAGACAAGGTTTAACTTGCGAAATTTAAACTTATGTTTTTGAAAAACATGCAGAAATAACATTAATAACAAATGACCTGTAAATGCACAAATAAAAAAAAATTATATAAAAAAATCAGGTTTATTAAAATTTTTTGTTAAACTTTTTTTTTTAATTTTTAAGGCGACTTTAAAATTGCTTCCGATATTAATGTTTAATACCATGAACGTATTAAATGCAGTTTTTTTTTCTTTTTGAATTGTCGAAATGTTAAATTTTAAAACAAGTTTTAAAAAGTGTAATTATGCTTTAAATGTATATTTTTTTATGTGGAAAATTTAATAAATATTTAAGCCTAAAAAATACATAAGATTTAAATTTATTAAAATTCTTTAGTTGACAAGGACATTTTTTGAAATTGTTATTTAAAATATTTATAAAATAACATTGAAAATAATTTTAAATTTTCAAAAAGTGACACTTAGACTTGGTAACAATTTTCAAAAATATCAATGATAAATTTTATTTAGAATAATTTTTTCTTCAAAATTTTTCGAAAATGGTAATTCCAACTAATTAAATTTGGTTTAAAAAAATTAATTTGACCAAATTATTGCATGATTGTATGAGAGAGTAACTTTGAGAAAAGTAGGTAATAAATGTTTAAATAATTCTAACAGCAAAAAAAAATGAAATAAAAAATATAAAATATAAACATAATTATTGTAGTATAATATTTTCATCATCATCGCATTACGAATCTTATTATACCAAGAAACATTTTTATGTTTTAATAATGCGTGATCGTGATTTATATAAAAAAATAAAATAATTCAATTAAACTTTACAAATTGAATGTTTTGTACAGACACACACGCACACATGACAGTTTACATATATGACCTTCTAATTCAGAGATTTTTATTTACTTCTTGTGTTTTTTTTTTATTATCTAAACAAATTAAAATTGTTAAAAATTATAAATATATTAGAATTAGATATTTTCCACTTTAAGAAATAGTTAAAACTATAATTTTTTTTTATATACATATTATTAGCTGCAAAATGTAATGCGTTGTAATGAACAGGGAATGGCCAATCTATGGTGGATACATATGAAATTTAAATAAAACTCAAATATAAGGAAATAAATAAATGGATGGAAAAACGGGCGGTCAAATATCATTAATACAATTAAGAATTTGATTTGATACCTTGTACTCCCCCTCCGATATAATTTCATTCAACAATTACGAAAATTTGAATACAAAATTAAAATTAACGGACATCAAAAAAACATCTTAGAAAGATTCTGAGCAGTAAAAGTACCGGGTGTAGGGTGAAAAAAGTCATTTTGATTATTATTTTTTATTCAAAAGTTATTTGAATTTCTTTGAGTTATTTGCAAAAGTAAAGTTTTTAAAACAATTGTATACAAATAGACAGATGCTCTTAAAATGACTCAGATAATAATTTTGATTTGTAAAAATGACGAAAATCCTTCCTAATATAATATTTACTGATTTAATTGAATTTAAATTTAGACATTATTTTAATAACGTCAAACATTTAAAAGTGTTAACCTCCTCCAACTTCTTATAATTTTACCACAGTTTTTAAAAACTTAAATATATTTATAATAAATCAATATTAAATTGGCCACAGACTATAATTATTACAAACAAACCTTTAGGTTTAAGTATGCGTAAAATTGTTAATATGGAGACGTAATTAATTTAATAATAAAAACTAAATTAAAAAAATATATATATATACAAGGAAATTAATTCAAAAAATATAATTTGTTGTTTATTACAAAGATTTTTAACCTTGAACTTCAATTAAAAACAATTTAAAAAAAATGCAGACTTTTATCTGTTTTTATTTTAATTTAATTTTCAAGGAAATAAAAACATTGTTTGTAACCATTGCCAAGATAAAATTTTAATTATATTAGTTTTTATGTCAAATTTTTAAGGTTTTAATTTAAATATTACCATGTCTAAAAGTAGAGAAGAATTAACTAAATAACCAGAAATAATTTTATGTTTATTTAACAATAAAAAATTAAAAATCATGATAGTTGCATGTTGAAAAAAAAAAAAAACATTCAAAAGATACTCAGATATACTTAAAAAAACAACGAGATAATTACAAAAAAAAAATTAATTTGTAATTTATTAAGATAATTAAGCCAAAAAGTAACAAGATATTTAAAACAAGATTAAGTTTGTTAGCAAATATTCATACATAATTTTTTTTGTAAGATTTATTAAAGTAGGAAATGTTTTAAAAACACAATTAAAAATATTTTCCCATCTATAGTTTTTTTTTTTGTAATATTAAACACATTGTATTTTTTTAATTTCAATTTTAAAATCACTTTTGAAATAAATTCGAAAGGTATAAATAACAATAATTATAAATTCATCGTTAAAATCAATATAAATTCTAAAAAAAAAAATAAAATATTTAAACAAAAAATATATTGTAATTGTTTATGTATTTATTGCAATATAATCAATATTATTGCAATTATTAAGTTAATAAGTATAAACATTTATTTACATTTGTAAGAAAGTTAGTTGTTAGTTGTCGCTTTTTTCTTTAATAGCATTTCTAATTCAATTTATGCGATTCCATATATTTTAGTATTGATAGCTGCTAATCTTTAGATTTTAAATAACTTTTAAATTATTACAATACATTGTTGTAATTTTATAAAATAAAAATAATTATGGTGGCTATTATTACATATTTAATTGTGTTTAAGTTTTATAATATGTATTTGACGTTTATAATATGAATTGATGATTAATATTTAAATGTTTAAGCGTTAAGTATTAAGTGTAACGAATTGAAAAAAAATAATTTCCGGTTTTATAACCTTAAACTCAAACTCAGATCCTTTAAGATTTCATAACATTTCGTTAAAAAATAATTTTTTATTTACCAACCAACAATGGTTTATAATTATTAAGAAGTGTATGTCTTAATAAATTTTCCTTACTTTCAAAAATACGAAAGTGATTCGAATTCGCATAACTTAGAAAGAAAAACATTATCGTTGCAATGTTTATATTCATATTGCGGAAGTTTCTCTCTTTGGGATCGTTTGTGAGTCACTGGCGATACATCTAAATCAGGGGTTCTCACAAATGATCTTGACAGAGATGATTTAAAAAAAAAGAAAACAATTCTAAAAACCCTAGCGTTCAAGGTACATCCACTTGAATGAAAGTTTTATTTTATAAAATCCCAAAGCAGGAATCTGCAAACGGAATGCAGTTTAGAAATCTATAATAAGTTGTTAAAAGTTTCCAAACAAAATGTAGATCTTATAGTCGAAAATGTGAACAAACATATCACTTTATAAACGTATGCTCCATAAAGATCTCAATAATGTATTTGAATCAAAATAACAGATATTTTCCTTCCCTGGTATAAATATGGCTTTCCATTTTTAAAAAGGTTCTGGCTTTAATAAGAATTTTTATTTAAATTGTCTACATATTTTTATTAAAAAAAAATTACGTGTTTAAGAATATTTTTCAATAAATCTTCGCGACCCCCCAGAAATGTCCTTACGGACCCCTTGTGGGTCGCGGACCCCCATTTGAGAACCGTTGATCTAAACAATAAGATATCAATACGATCGGATAAAATTAGACAAAATTGCTAGATAATCATCTATGTGAAAAAAACATAACGTCAGATAATCTTCCGGAAGATTTAATAATAAAAATATTATTGCTAAAGAAATTTGTAACTTGTAAATCGTGCATTTATTATCGTTACATCATAAAGCACACTCACGTAAGATACATCTTTTTAAATAAGAGACATATAATTTGCAATATTTTTTTTTTTTAATTTCTAAAAAAATCGACAAATGGAAAATGTGACTGAAAATTAAAAGTATGTATTGCGTTAATTTCTTCTAGATGATTTCAATTAGATATAATCGATTACTTACTGAAAAAGGGCGACAGTTTTATGAGTAAATTTTATTCTATAAATGATAAAAAATAACAATTTGTGTTTATTTTATAATTTTATCTAAAATTATAAAAATATAATATTATAAAAATATTGCTGTGATGATTTTCTTCTAAATAATAAAGAAAATATATCTTACAAATGTTTGTAGGGATATTTCAATTAAAGAAATTAATTTGTATTTAACAAAACTAAAGTCCTTATTTTTGCAACAAAATTTTAAAATAACTTTGGAAAATTTCTGTAAATATTTGTATATTTTGTCCTGCCGCAATGGCAATAAGTTCCAAAATTCAAATTACGGTATTTTTACATTCGAAAACAATTACCAGTGATAATTTTAATCACCCATATGATATCGTTATTATATCGATTGGTTTATTGGGTTTATAGAAAATTAAAAAATCATTTTCAAATAAACTGATTGCAAAAGACAGTAGTTTTGGTTTTAGTAATTTAATTCCCTCAAGACTCATAACGAAATTTATTTAATAATTTTTATTACCTGTCAGCACAAATACAAAATGACTTTTAATGTCGCATTTGATTAAATGCTGCGACATTTCATTCACAGCTGTGATGGAAAAAATAGCACTGCCATAAACAAACTTTCAAACAAAAATAGTTTATAAAATGATTTTTAACGATTGTTAAGGCATAACATTAGATAACATTTAATTAATTCACTAAACTATTTTGATCAAAAATTAATTTTAATTTAATACTAGATTTAATTACATAATAAATTATTTGCTATAAAAGTTTCTTATTATTACCATAAATTTCCATCCATATGTTATAGTATTTATATTTAACATCTACTTTTTTTATTAATAATAATAATAATAACAGTGTTTGAAATTACAACACAATTAAATAATGGTAACTTTATTATAAAATATTTCTAGGATCTATTCTTGGAAACACCATTAATTTTAAACATAAACAAACAACCACCTTCATTTCAATTAATTTATGGCAATTAAGTATCATTTTTTCCATTTATTGGTTTCTATCTATTGCAGTTTAAACTGCAGGTAGTTTTATTAGTAATATACATTTCTAAAAGTATTATAAAAACAATTAATTCACCACCTATTTAGCCCAGTAATCTAATGATCTATCTAACAATCTGTCGTATTAAATACTTTAACGTGGAAATATCTCACTTAGTATTAAGTGACCAAAGAGTCATTAGATCTTTTAACGTTCTTGTTTTTTCTTCTGCAAATTATATTAAAAAAGAATTCCAATATCTTATAAATAAATTGCTAGCAAAAGTTCTTAACTTGATTAAAGAGTTGTTGTAATATTTAAAGTAAATTATATTTTTAATTGTTATAATGTTGAATATTTTATTGTTAAAAAAAGAAGTGGCGCTGTTTATTCATTTTTATGTTTTTACATTGTATGTAATTATAATCATTTAAGAAATATTTATTTAATAGTTTTTTTTTTGCGGACATAGGATACAATTCTTAACTATTAATTATAGATTTCAAATTTATAATTAATTTTTTTTTTCTAATTAACTACATATAAGGGATTTAGTATTTCATGCCCTTCATTTTCAAAGATAAAAATTAGTTATTTTCATTTGTATCAATTATTCGATTCATTAAAATTGTCGAATATCTTTTACATAAAATAAAAAAAAATTGTTGTAACAATAAGAAAAATAATTGAAAGCCAATAGATACAATTATGTTTCTTACTATATTCAGCACACAATTTCAAAAATACTTTTTTCTGTAATTAAAATAATTTTTTCTTAAAAAAAAAATTTAAACTTGAATTAAAAAAAAAATGAAAAGCCGTACCTTGTTAACAAAGTACAGATGGCATTTTTGAAGATATCTTGATGAAATTTGGCAGTAATCGTTAATTTGAGATAAGGATAAAGTCTATTAAAATTGGTTATGATCGGTCCACTTTTCACTTAGCCCCCATAAAAATGTTCTCCCGGAATAGGGGTTTAACACTCAAAATGCCTTACGTATGTCATTATTTTAATGAAATTCGGTGGAAAGAAATTTTGTATCAGGGTTTGTGGCAAATTTCGTGGTGATCGGTGCATAATTAATCATAGCTCCCATAAAAACTCCTGTTCTGGAAATTAGATTAACTTGCATAAATCCTACATGGATGTTAGTATCAAGATAATATTTTACATTAAGTTTTATATAAGTAGAAACAACATTGCGGTTCATAATTAAACAAAGCTCCGGGAATCGCCCAGAAGAGCATAAAACCAAATAGATGTTGATCACATAACTTATTTTTTGTTGTTATTTAAATATAATAAAATAAAATTAAAAATTCTTATTAATAAATTTTCCTCAGGTGTAGGTAACAAGTAATTAAAAATATCTGAAATGAACTTAGACAAAAGCATTTAATACGAGTATTAAACAAATATTACATCATTTTTTATTAAATTATTTATATCATTGAGACCCTTTCAAGGGTTTGTATAAAACTAAATGCCCAATGTTGTAACTTTATTCACAATAATATAGTAAATATGTAAATTAATATTATAACTAAAAAATGTGAAAAAATTTAAAACAAATCACTAAAGTTCAAGAGGTATTAATTTTAATTAAAATTACCAGTAATTTAACTTTATTTAAAAAAAAATAAAACAACGTTAATTTTAGAAATGAATTAATTAAACAAAATCATTTAGAATGAATTCATTCAAATGTATGTAACTAAAATCACTTTGCCTACCTTAGTTTTTTTTTTTTTTTAAATAAATCTCTAGTTCAACTATTAATAAATATAAAACGAAATGAATTAATATTATTATTATTATTACGAAATAAAAATAAAACAGGTATTGTTTTAATTAAAACATTTAAATCTGTTTAGTTATTAATTAAATATGCCCAAACACTGATTAGATATTATTAATTATAAATTTAATAGATATGTATGTAAGTAGTTATCAATTAACTAGTAATATAATTAGAAATTTATACATAAATACAACACCTTTTATATATTTATTTTTATTTATTTATTTATTTATACATATATTATTAACATATCAAATATATACTAAACGCTAAACAACACTATAAAATATTATTCAATTTAAAAACAAAACGTTTTAGTGTAAATTAAATATGATATGAAAAAAAAACAACAACACAACACAAAAAACGTTTAAAATATAATAATAAATGTTAGAATTATGATAAATATTATTGTTAATATGACAACATTATGACTACGGAGCTGTCGATTGTATGAAAAATTATATAATATTAACATAATATCGAGCACTGTTTACACGTTTTTTTTTTAATTATTTTAGCATATTGTTAATATTTAATTGTATAACAGATACTCAATGGACCGAATCTTGTTTACCCTTCATTTTTATTTTAAAAAGTATTAATTTTGTTTTCTTTTTTAAAATCTTAAGTTTTTGCCAAATAATTTATTTTTTTTTATATGAATGAACACCTGACCAGGTTTATTATCACGCGGACCATAACAGAAACTTAACAATTTTTTTTTTTTTTTTAGCTTACAGCAGTGACATTCCACAAATCTATTGTTTAAATTATTTTGGACAAAATAATTACATATTATTAAATTAAATTTACTTTGATCTTATTATTTATACCAATACAATGTATTGAATATTAGAAACAATATTAATATATTTGTATATTATTATTTTCTTTTTTTTTACACAATTCATTTACAATAATAATAATAGATAATGAATTAAAAAAATATTTGCCATATTCAGATCTTGAAGTTTGACAATAATTTTTTTAGTTATCACTTATTTTCATTTAATCTAAAGCTTAATAGATCATATTATTTTGCATGAAAGAAAATTTATTAATTATGGACATTGCAAAACCGGTTTTAAGTACTTCACTCCTTATATGAACTACACAGAACGTGTAAAGAAATCTAAACAGCTGTGAGATAAACTTATTAACTGACGGCTCCGACTGACTCAGATCTTTGAACGCTACTTAATTTGGTTACTGGTATATTACAACAAAGAGGCTAATAGTTAAGCTGAAGCTTATTATTATCTTATTGGTAGGCATATTCTCAGACGTGAGGTACTGTATACCGATTTCTGAAAAAACGAGGAGGAGGAACTTTTTTACTCAAGACCATTTTAACGGGCAGAAGAACGAGTGTAAATTCGATAAACCAGAAACTGGACTGATGACTTCAAACCGGATTTAAGAATTTTACGCCAGTTTTAAAAAAAGTATTGAATTGAGAAATGCAATCCGGTTTATTGTATAAATTGAATAAGAGAGGTCTGTGTTATAGAGTTTATACTGCAGTTTAGACGTACAAATAGCTAAATCTTATCGAAATTATATATGGATCAAAAACTATACCTTATGTAGTAATATTTCTACTAAATCTATTATTTCCTTAGGAAAAATTTAATTTGGAAATAAATACTTATGTCAAACAAAATATATATATATTAACGTTACATACAGAATAACATATTTATACACCCTACTTCGAAGCAAGTGATTAAAAATATAAATATTTAATACAAAGTTGTAAAATAAACTCATAATTAAATACATAAAATGTAGGTATTGAAAACGTCTATTCATTCAACATAAGTAAAACATATAATTATTAATGATAGAATTTGTAATTGTTTTTGATTCAAATGAATGCATCATTAAACACAATACTGAACATAGATATTGATATAATAAATAATTAATAGATTTAAACACAATTAAAGAAAATATTATTAACAGGGAAACCAAATTGTATTAGTGCTACAACTAGTAGTTCCAGAACCAATGAAAATAACCTATACTTGTTCTACTTTGGAGTTACAACCAATGATTTTTGTTTGAAATTTGCCACTTCCTGAACGAGTTCTGTGGAAGTGTTAGCTAGACGGTGCCCATACTATAGAACGATTTTAGAAGAATTTCTATAGTAGCGTTAGCTAACAGTTTCAGAACATGTTTTTTTATATTTAATTCTAATGGGCTATTTCCTAAAGCCCAATTTTAAAATAAATTTAATTTTGTAAATACTCATTTTTTAAAATTTACCATTTTTTAAACAGTTCTAGTAATTTGTTCTAGGAAATGATGTAGAAGTCATACAGAATTAGTTCTTAAGCACTTAGTTCTTAAAGAAACATTCCTAAATTTAATAAATAAATAAATTTAGATTCACAATAAGGTTATAATACATTAGTATCAGAATTGTTTGTGATACCACCAGTTCTGATGATGTTATTAAAGAATCTGAAGTGGTTCTGATTACATCAGTTCTAGAACTAATGATTTTAGAACAGATTTTAAATTTTTTTCTGGGATAAATAAAAAATAATAATAAATTTTGAAATTAACTTTAATGGATACATTTTATCATTTATAATCATATATATCTTGTAGAACAAAGATTGAAGATAATGATTGAAATATATTTTGTTAGAATCACAGGAAAATAGGCGATTTCAAATCGCATACTTATACCAAAGTAAAGTTGCTTTTTTTTTCTAAACATGGCTTCAAAAAAAACAATAAATATGGCGAAGAAACTGATAACCGTACTAAACATCAAGCGCTGACTAAATATATACATATTTACAAATAAAACAAAGCGGTTTGCCGTCGTTTGAATTTACATCATTTCATTTCTCAGACTATAAAGATCTAGGAAAATGCTGTTAAAAAATGAATGTGAAATGAATGAAAAAATGTTGGTAGTGCATTAGCTATTTAACTTGTAGAAGTAGAAGTTTTTACCAACGATGTAAATTGGCCAATGGTAGAATGATGTAAGGGATTTAATAAAAACAGCTGATCAAATTGAGAGAAATCGAAACCCATTTTTTTAGGGCATATTGTGATTTCCCTGATTATTACAATAATATAACTTGTTGGCAATATATTTAATTGCTAAATGTTGTAAAATATTCCAACAATACTTGAAATCCAAAATATTCTAAATGAATATTTATTAAATGGGTTATCTATTAAAATTCTAGTGGTCACGAGAAGAAAGAAATTTTAATATATTCTACAAAAAAAACTTAAAAGGACAACTCAATATAGGGTACTTAAAACTTATTAACAACCATTTCAAAATTTAAGCAAAATACTAGTTTTACTAAAGAATATTTAATTAAAATGTTTGTACGATTTAACACTCCGGGGCATTTATTTCATTAAAATTGTAATAAATCAGGAATAGTGGCAAATAAATTTTAATCACACTGACATTATAATTGCTCTTGGTTTTTTTTTTTCAAAAGTTTCGAAACAAAAATTATATAATATATTTATGGCTACTTGTTGTGCAACATTCAAAAATGATTTTTGATTCTTTGATTAAAAAAAAAAAACTGGGTGGTTGTTATTAAATACAAATTTAAATTCCATTTTGATAGAAATGTATTCACTGAATTGAAAATATTCCTTTCGTAATACAAAATTGCAACGCTTGTTTAATTAAAATATTTGTTAGAACAAAACTGATTTGTAATTAATCACATTGAAAATGCAATTAATTTTAAATCGTTTTTCTATTTCAGTTTCATTATTTACATGACACAAACATTAATAATTCTTAGTTGTAATACTTGATTGTAATTTAAACCAATAACAATAACAATTTAAATTTTTTTTCTTTTGTTTTGTTACATTATTATTTAATTTAATTGGATTTTTATATATTTTATTTTAGATACCACTAAGAAATCCAGGACACAAACATGGGTACCATTGCTAAATTATCCATTGTTAAAGGTCAACAATTGGAAATTGTTCCAAGACCTTTATATAGAATCTTTGAAGAGAATTTACCGCATCATTCTCATAAGACTGCTTTAATTTACAATCAAGACAATAGCAGTGATTTACAAGCACAACGACAAACTACCTATTTGCATATGAATCAACGAGCCAATCAATGTGCTCGTCTATTAGTGCGAGAAGCAAATCAACGTTTTGCCCAAACCAATTCGGATGGAGACTATATAGTAGCTGTATGTATGCAACCATCAGATGCTTTGGTTACTACACTTTTGGCCATTTGGAAGTCGGGTGCTTCATATTTACCCATAGATCCTACTTTTCCGGTAAATCGTATACAACACATTTTAAAGGAATCATGTCCTATTATGGTAATTCATGACGACGATGTGGATAAATCACGTTTTGGTGCTGTACCAACTTTGACCATTTCCGAATTAAGTGTAAATTCGTCACAATTAAATGAAGAAAATCTAAGAACTGAAGAAATGTTGGGTAACTGTGAAACAGAATTGGCCATTGTTTTGTATACTTCTGGTAGCACTGGTATACCAAAGGGTGTACGTTTGCCCCATGACGTCATTTTAAATCGTTTACAATGGCAATGGACTACATTCCCCTATACTACTCATGAAACGGTAGGAGTTTTTAAAACCGCTTTAACATTTGTCGATTCAGTTGCTGAGTTATGGGGACCTCTATTGTGTGGTTAGTAATTAATATTGCAGTTAAAATCTACACAGAATAAATTATGGTCTATTAAATAATTTATTAAATATAAAAACAATTTCAATATATTTTTTTTTAATTGAATCAATCAATGCAAATTATTACAAAAAGGTTTTAATTAAATTATTAATCAAATTTTTCAAATATTACTCAAAATTGAAGTTATCTAACAAATTAAATTCAAATCTTATATAGAAAATTATTAAATCATATTTCAATTACAAATGTTATACATTTAATTATTTTATTAATTGAAATTCAAATATTTTTTAAGTTTTCATTTATATTTGTTTAACTTATTAATTAATACAATAAGGAAAGCAATTGAAATCCAATAAATAAGAGTAATTGGAATAGTTTAGAGTCTTTTCCGTACGGCAAAAAAATTTATCGAAAACATTTCAATGAAACCCTTCAGCAGAATTTTAAAATCATTTCAAATATATTTCTATTTCAATAATTTACTCAAAATTGCAGTATTCTATCAAGTTAAATTCAAATATATAAAAATCTAAAATCCAAATTCAATTGCGAAAGATACATCGTTTTTATTCAATTATTTTATTGATGCAATCACAGAAAAAAAATCACCAATTAACAAATATATTACAAACTAATTTAATTAATTTAATTAAAATTTTGTTTAAACCAAAATGATCAATCATCAATTACTAAAAACTGTAGAAAAATCAAAAAGAGAAAAATATTTCCCATTAATAAATTGATTAAATCAATCAAGTAGATGTTTAAATTAATTGAAAATGTATATGAGATATAAAATCACACATAAATTTTAATTTAATTTTATTATACCCTACACCACTATAAGTGGTTGGAGTATTATGCGTTTGTTCTCATATTTGTAACGCACAGAAAAAATTATCCAACCCACACCTTAAAGTATACCGTTCGAGCAAGTATCACTTTCTTAGTCGATATAACGATGTCCGTCCGTAATTTGGCTGCAAATAAGTTTTGTATATATGTTAATCTTTTATGATATAAATCCTTCTTCTGAAAATTACTTTAACGTGCATAAATAAATCCCATAAAAATGTCAGTATCAAGAAAATATTCGACACCAATCAGTTTTATATGAGTAGAAACAGCGAGCAAATTCTTATAAATATTAGTTTTTAACGTAATATTCTATTTTTGTATATTTTATTTAACACTTGGCAAAAGTATGGAGCCACAATTGGCCACTGATCTAATATAAGTCCGTTTCCCGACCAGCTATATCTCGTTTTTACTTAAAAATATTTATTAATTTTTGATGCAAAATGAAACAAAAAAAAAAAATATATATATATATTTTTTTTACTTAAAAATTTATTTTGATTGATACAAATAAACAAATATTAGAGGGGTCTTTGATTTTTTTTTTCAAATAGACTACATTTTTTTTTCTCTGCTTTTAAGTTAAATATTTTAATTCACTCCTTTCATTATTCCCCAAATCCATTAATTTTAGGTCTAGCAATTTTAGTGGTACCCAAAGCCATTACGAAAGATCCCGAACGTTTGGTTGAAGTATTAGAAAAATATAAGATACGTCGTTTGGTTCTAGTGCCCACTCTATTGCGATCTCTACTTATGTATCTTAAATTAGATGGGGGAAATAATCGTAATGCTGCTGCTGTTGCTGCCAATCCGGAAAATAAACTTTTATACAATTTAAAGATATGGGTGTGTTCAGGAGAACCATTACCCGTTGCTTTGGCAATGCATTTCTATGATTATTTCGAAGAAGGTACTCATACGTTGTATAATTTCTATGGATCTACTGAAGTAATGGGTGATGTAACCTTTTTCACCTGTGAGAGTAAAAAACAATTGCAACATTTTGAACGTGTTCCAATTGGTATACCTGTATGCAATACTGTTATATATCTATTGGATTCGGATTATAGACCAGTAAAGAATGGAGAAATTGGGGAAATATATGTATCGGGTCTGAATTTGGCCAATGGTTATGTAAATGGCCGTGATCCGGAGAAATTTTTGGAGAATCCTCTGGCGGTTGAATTGAGTAAGTATTTGAATTTAAATTTAGAAATAGTTCACAGAATTTAATTAATAATTTTCCTAGAATACTCCCGCATTTATCGTACTGGTGATTATGGTTCCCTTTATGATGGTTATATTATGTATGAGGGACGTACCGACTCTCAAATTAAAATACGTGGACATCGTGTAGATCTCTCTGAAGTTGAGAAAAATGTAGCTGAACTAAACGAAGTAGAAAAGGCCATAGTGTTGTGCTATCATGCCGGTTTAGTAGATCAAGCTTTATTGTCTTTTGTCAAATTACGCGATGATTCACCATTAATGACGGAATTACAATTGGAGGCAAAATTAAAAGATAAATTGGCTGATTATATGATACCACAAGTTGTTTTAATTGATCAAGTACCTTTGTTGGTGAATGGCAAAGTTGATCGTCAGTCTTTGCTAAAACTCTATGAAACGGCCAACAACAATGAGGGAGATTCTAGTATTGTTTTGGATTTTGATTATTCCCAAATACCCGATGAACTAAGAGTTGTAGCTGAGGATTTATTTGAGACTGTAGGAGGAGTAATTGGTCGTTCGACTAGAGCAACTTTGGCACCCCACAGTAATTTCTACGAATTGGGAGGAAATTCTCTTAACTCAATCTATACAGTGACTTTATTGAGAGAAAAAGGTTATAGTATTAGTATATCGGAATTTATAGCAGCTAAAAATCTGGGCGAGGTTTTACAAAGTATGACCAAAGATCGTGAAATTAACATGGTGGAAGATACTGAGGTTTGGATAAGTGCTTGTCCTCATTTGGATTTGGAGGCTATACCATTACAATATTCACATAAAAATGATGTTATTGAGTATGTTAATATCATAAAATATATAAAAGAAACTTTTTATAATCCTACATTTCAAATTGCAGAATTATTGTGGACAGTTTTTATGGCAAGGCTGATTTGGAGCAATGGCTTAAACCCGATATCTTGCGCACAGATTACAGTGATATTATTTCGGTAAAATTTAAATGTTTCATGTTCAATATACAACATGCTTTATTGTTATTTTTCTCCATTCTCCATTCAACAGGATATTTGGAATGATTTAGTAGAAAAGGATTTAAGTTTTGTGGTTTACGATAGAAATACAAATAGAGTTATTGGTACCGCATTAAATTTTGACGCCCGAGCAGAACCCGAAGTTGAGGTTAAATCAAAATTGATAATAGTATTTGAATTCTTGGAATATGTTGAAGGACCAATTAGGTAATTTTTAAGCTCTATATACCCACATATTGCCAAAGAAACATTTAAAAGATTTGTTATTATGTATCAAATTACAGAGACAATTATTTACCCCAGGGTTTAAATAAAATATTACACTCCTTTATGATGGGCACTCATGCTGATTTGAATCCTCAAGAAAATATAGCCTGCATGCATTTCATGGAACATGAAGTTTTAAGATTGGCCAAAGCCAAACAATTTGCCGGTATTTTAACCACCAACACCAGTCCCTTAACACAAGTATGGAATTTTTACATCTTTAAAACAAATCTATAACATTTTAATATAAATATATCCGTTTTTTTTTTCTTTCTTAATTCTAGCAATTGGGTAACGATGTCTACAATTACAAAACTTTATTGGATTATCAAGTAAATGAATATATTTATACCGATGGTACTCGTCCCTTTGGCAAGGCTCCCGATTCCCAACGAGCCATTGTTCATTGGAAGGAAGTAACGCCTTAATTATTTAACTTATAGTGTTATTGTTAAATTGACAATTATACAAAATATTTTCAGTATTTAGTATTAAATGAAATTTATCTTTGGAATCTCATTATGAAAAAAAAAAACATTACATTCCTTTTTAGTGATCTTTAGTTTTTAATCTATGTATCTACTCAATTATAAGTGTACCTGTGTAAAACATTTGCTTAAAATCATTTCATCATTTCTAATTCATATATCATAATTTTGTTTTGATTTTCATGTTTCGATTTCATTGGAATTAATTTTGATGTTAATTAGTTTATAAGTCAACGCCTACAAAATGGCGTTTGTTAGTTTTTAAGTTTAATTTTAGTAAAGTTTTCAAATAAATTTAATTTAAATCAAATAATTGTTGTTTTTATTAAGTAAAGTATTAAAAAAAATGGACAAAAAAATCATTTTTTAGTAGTCAGGACCAAGTAAATTAATTGGTAAAAATCTGTGTCTCCTAAATTAGGAAGGTTGCACCATTTATGAGAGCATATTTCGATAAGGAACCGTCGGATTTTATAAACAATAATTATAAATTCTCATTAATTATAACTATAATGAAGAGATTAAGATCTATTTTACACATGGAAGCACTAATTTCTGCGACACACATTTAGTACTTCCATGTGTTATTAATTATATTTTTATATTAATTTCAAAGAGGAGATGCTAAATATTATTCATACCGAAACAGAAAGGAATCAACTAAAAAACAGACACAGAAAACTGCGCCAATTAAATTAATACGATATTGAATGTATGAGACATTGTGACGTGTTTTTACATATTGTTATTGTTACTCGTTGTAAGTGTTTTTTGTTGTTGTTCATTATCTTTAATTTTATGCGAAATATATTATGTACAGTGGTTTAGTAATGTTTTTTTGTTTATTAATTTTCTAATTTGTAGTTTTCATGAAAATAAAATATAATGAAAACTGACCTCAAGCTCAACAAAAGTCTTTTAATTTTTGAAATACAAAAAAGAAATAGAAGTAATAGTCACATTAACTTCAAATATTTTTATAATTAAATCAAAGTATTCGAACAAATTGAATCTTATGTTATTCATTGAAATTCAACCTATTAAATGAATTGTACTTTTAATTATCGTTTATTTATATTAATTTTTTAATTGATGCAATACTATTTTCCTTCTATTAAATTTTTTTATCATATAACTATTGTAATAACACATAACGGAATTGACGTAAAGCATCTTATTTACTAAACTTTATTGAGAACATTATGGACGGTAATAAAGTATTGAATCGTTTGAATTTTTATTGAAAACAAAAATGGATTTATTATATGAGAAAAATAAAATCACTTTTATTATTATTATTATTTTTTTTTTTTTAATATTTGTTTTAACATGTAAGCCAAATAATTGTTTGTTTTTCTTCTTTTATTTTAATTATTACATAATTATTGTTTATTTTATTATTTTCAACTCTCATTGTATGTTGTTTTTAGTGTTATTAATGTTAATTTCTATTCTTTTACCAAATATTATATTAAAATGGATACTTTTTCAGCATTCTGTTTTTTTTAATTAGTTATCTCTTTAAAACATAATATATTATAATTAGCTGATTTATAATAAATTTTTTAAATATATTGCAAACAAAAAATAATATTTAATTACTTTTTTTTCATTCAAATTATAAAAAAGTTAAACAAAACTTTGAGAGTTTATTAAAAATTTTGAATAAAACGAAGAAGACTAAAACAAAAAGTCATAGGCTAAAAATTTTAAAAAAAGAGAGGGGAAGGGAAAGGGGACAATATTTTTTTGTTTTTATTTATATATATTCTGATCATGTCTTATTATATATTTTATATATAGAGTTTTTATTATAGTTATATAAATCTAAGCATTATGAATAAACTACCAGGGTTTTTTTTATTTATCCTTTTTTTTTTTGTACAACTAAAATATTAATTAATAAACGTTTTACAATATATTTTTTTAACTTCATTTGTTTTCATTATATAGAGAAGTTTTATAGTTAAAGTTTCAAAATAATCAAGAAATTGTATTAGTTTGAAAAAAAAAATTATTGAAAAATTATTGTAGCAGTATTTAATATAATTCCTAGTTAATTCAAAAAAAAATTTATATATATATGGATGAATATAATATATTTATGCATTTATATTGAGTGTATTTATGTATAATTCAAAAATTCTTTAGAAATTTTGTATTTAATTCTTATTATTTTCATAATCTATTAATTTATTGGTACAATAAAGGCAAAATAAAGGAAAATTGATATTATTGGGTTTTGTATCGGGTATGTTGTGAATAAAATGTGTATGTGTCTATATGGATGATTTTGAAAGAAATATTAAAATGAAGGAATTTTTAAACAATAAAAAAGGAGTTAAAGTAAAAGAAATTGATAAGAATTTACTTACCAACATTCAAACAAAATTATAATGATAATATGTTGATATAGAGTTTATGAATGAATTATAATTAGCTAAACTGCATTTAGTACGGCATTTAGATTTTTTCTTGTAGATGGATGTTAAATTGTCTTCGAAAAACACATTACAGATGTTTTTGTATGCAAGTAATTTATGATGATTAAAATGACAACGAGAATAGTTGCTGTTTTAACAATAAGCAGCAGACTGTTTTTTTTTAGCTCCTTTTTATTTGAAAAATAACTTTATTATATGTGGGTGCATGATAGTTTTAATTTTTCTGCATAAATTATATAATGATAGATGAAGGTTTTTTCTTTTTTAGTTTAATGATTTCAATGAATACCGAGTGTTAAGCGCTTTTACTAAGCTTTCCCTATGATGAGAGTGGTTTTAAATTACACAAATTTTATATTTTCATTTAAATCCGGTTGTTATTTTAACTGTTAATATTTTCATTTTTTTAGATTTTGTTTTGACGTTGAAGGGCCCGTTAGTGTGGCGGGCCTTATTCATTATATGACCACATTTTGTGTTTGCATAACATTACCAGCACCACCACCACCGCCGCCACTATCGCTAGTACTTTGATTACTTTGATCTAGGCGTCTGTAATTTTGGAATGTTTTCCATTCTCCTGTATTATAATCTAAACGTATATGAGACTCAACTAAGCATAATGCAGTTTGGCCATCTTCCTGTTGAACTTTTTCCTGTAGGAGAAATATAAATACACGTGCTTTAGAAGAGATTTATATATAATATATTTTTGAAGAAAAGAGGAAAACTCTTATCTAAGTTAAATCGATAAAATTTACGGCCTGTCCCACGATGTCGAACGAAAAATTCGAGTCGACAATTTATATGGAAAACAA